>PVKM010005409.1:0-47968 GCA_004027735.1 Carollia perspicillata | reverse complement strand
AAACTGTACTACAAGGCCACTGTAATCAAAACAGCCTGGTACTGGCATAAAAACAGGCACATAGACCAATGGAACAGAACAGAGAGCCCAGAAATAAACCCAAGTCACTACAGTCAGTTAATATTCGACAAAGGGGGCAACACCATAAAATGGAGTAAAAATAGTCTCTTCAACAAATGGTGTTGGGAGAACTGGACAGTTACATGCAAAAAAATGAAGCTCGAGCACCAACTCACACCATACACAAAAATAAATTCAAGATGGATAAAAGACTTAAATGTAAGCCATGACACCATTAAAATCCTAGAGGAGAACATAGGCAGGAAAATCTCAGATATCTCACGCAGCAACATTTTCACTGACATGTCCCCCAGAGCAAGGGATATAAAGGAAAGAATAAACAAATGGGATCTCATCAAAATAAAAACCTTCTGCACAGCTAAAGAAAACAGCATTAAAATAAAAAGAGACCCAACTATATGGGAAAACATATTTGCCAATGATACCTCAGACAAGGGTTTAATCTCCAAAATATACAAAGAACTTACACGACTCCACTGCAAGAAGACAAGCAACCCAATTAAAAAATGGTCAAAGGACTTGGACAGACATTTCTCCAAGGAGGACATACAGAGGATTCAGAGACGCATGAAAAGATGCTCAATAGCACTAGCCATCAGAGAAATGCAAATTAAAACCACAATGATTTACCACTTTACATCGGTCAGAATGGCCATCATAAACAAAGCAACAAACAACAAGTGTTGGAGAGGTTGTGGGGAAAAGGGGACCCTAATTCACTGCTTTTGGGATTGCAGACTGGTACAACCACTATGGAAAACAGTATGGAATTTTCTAAGAAAACTAAAAATGGAACTGCCTTTTGACCCAGCCATTGCACTGCTAGGATTATATCCCAAGAACCCTGAAGCACCATTCCAAAATAACCTATGCACCCCAATGTTCATAGCAGCACAATTTACAATAGCCAAGTGTTGGAAGCAACCTAGCTGCCCATCAGTAAATGAATGGATCAAAATCAATGGTACATATACACAATGGAATTCTAGGCGGCAGAAAAAAAGAAGGAGCTCCTACCCTATGCAACAGCATGGATGGAACTGGAATGCATTATGCTAAGTGAAATAAGCCATGTGGTGAAAGACAAATACCATTTGATCTCACTTTTAACAGGAACCTAAGCAACAAAACAAACAAGCAAGCAAAATATAACCAAAGACATTGAAATAGAAAATGGGATGACAGTAACCAGAGGGGAGAGGGGAGGGAATTTCAGGGGGAAAAGGGAAGGGGTTATAGGAACAAATATAAAGGACATATGGACAAAAACTAAGGGGGTGGAAATGGGAGGGAGGTGGAGAGCACTGGGGGGTGGACTGGGATGGGAGTAAAAGACGAAAAACTGTACCTGAATAACAATTAAAATAAAATAATAAAATAATAATAATAATAAATTAAAAAGAAAAGAGTTATACAAACTTGAGAGTCATAACCTAATGTCTTCCTTGAGATCCCAAAGTCCTTTAAGATATCCAGAAACACACAGTCCTTCCTTCCCCCTCTGCCCATTCCGGGGTACTGTATCTCAGAAAAAGCAGTAGAAGTTCGTGATTCTTCTTTGCCCAAACTGCATGATTCCAAAAAGACACTGCATGGCTGCCACTCTTGAATTTAATTCCCAGTGCCAATCTTCCTCTGTCACACCATTTCCAACTTCTCCCACAATTGGTTACAGCTGCCAGCATTCCCATATTTTTCCACCTTTACTGGGCTGCCATAGTAAGTCCAGACAGGTGTGGTCCTGTTGTTTGGAGCCAATCATCTGCAAGCTTTTATGCAGGCTGTGTAACCAGGGGGAGTTGCCTCCCAGTTACATAATCAGTTGAAGTCACTCCCATCCGCCTAGCTCAAAGCATGTCCACAGCTGTTTAACATATCTGTGAAACCAGTTAAAGATATGTTAAATGACCATTCCAGAGGTTATCTGCTAAACTGTTGCTATGGCCCTGCTCCACATGTCCCATCCCCCAGCTCGGACTTGTGGGGGTGAGGGCATCCTATATACATTTTTCGGATATTTCCTGGACACCCTGAGTTCTAGGCCCCATTACAAATTCCCATTTATCCCCCCTGCCCCCGCCTTGGCTGCACTCTGTTACAATTATGTTCCTGTTCTAGTTTGCTTAGTTTTTCGTTTGTTTGTTTGTTTAGGTTCAGTTGTTGATAGTTGTGAGTTTGTTGTCATTTTAGTGTTCATATTTTTGGTTTTCTTCAATTTCTTAGAAAAGTTCCTCTAACATTTCATATAATAAGGGTTTAGTGATGATGAACACCTTTAACTCGACCCTATCTGGGAAGCACTCTATCTGCCCTTCCATTCTATATGATAGCTTTGCTGGATAGAGTAATCTTGGATATAGGTCCTTGCCTTTCATGACTTTAAATACTTCTTTCAAGCTCCCTCTTGCCTGTAAGGTTTCCTTGGAGAAATCAGCTGATAGTCTTATGGGAACTCCTTTGTATATAACTGTCTCATTTTCTCTCGTTGCCTTTAAGATTCTCTCCCTATCTTTAAACTTGGGTAATGTAGTTATGATGTGCCTTGGTGTGTGCTTCCTTGGGTCCAACTTCTTTGGGACTCTATGGGCTCCTTGGAAGTCTATTTCCTTTTCCAGATTAGGAAAGTTCTCCTTCATTATTTGTTCAAATAAGTTTTCAATTTCTTGCTCTTCCTATTCTCCAAACAACACCCCTATGACTCTGATGTTAAAAAATTTAATCTTATCTGGGAGGTTCCTTAGCCTCTCCTCATTCTTTTTGAATTCTTATTTATTAATTCTGTTCTGGTTGAATGTTTATTTCTTCCTTCTGCTCCAAATCATTGCTTCGAGTCCCAGTTTCCTTCCCTTCATTATTGGTCCCGTTTATATTTTTCTTTATTTTACTTTGCATAGCCTTCATTTTTTCCTCTATTTAGTAGCCATACTCAGCCATTTCTGTGAGCATCCTGATTATCAGTGTTTTGAACTTTTTATCTGATAGGTTGGCTATCTCTTCATCACTTAGTTCTGTTTTTGGAGCTTTGATCTGCTCTTTCACTTGGGCCGTATTTTTTTTGTCTCGGCACACCTGTTATGTAGAAAGGGGTGGAACCTTAGGTATTCACCAGGACAGGGTACCCAGGTCATTTCCTTGTGGTGCTGTCTGTGAAGGAGGGGTCAGAGAGGGAACAATGCCACTTGCTGGGGTCTCTGCCAGCTTTCAGTCACTACCCCCTCTACCCACAGGAAAATTGGGCCCTTCTGGTACTGATTCCCAAGTGGGTGAGTTTGTGGACATTCTAGAACTGTGTAGGTCTCTCCAGTGAACTTTCCTGTGAGTTTGGGAGGTTCTCATATTGCCATTACTCCCACTAGTTTTTACAGCTAGAGGTTTTCGAGGCTTTCTTTTCCTTGGCTGGAACCCTGATTTGCATAATCTGTCTTGCTCTGCAGTTGTTCCTCTTGGCTTATCCGCATGTAAGTGTGGAACTACCCAGTCCTCCAGCTACCACCTTTCCATGCATCCTCTCTGCCCCAGCTGCCCATCTTGGCCCCTCCTACCAGTCTGAATGAATGTTTCTTCTTTAATTCCTTGGTTGTTGGATTTCCATACAGTTTGATTTTCTGGCAGTTTTTTGTTGTTTTTTGTTTAGAGATTTGTTGTTGTCCTTCTTTGGTTGTTCAAGAATATAAAGTGTGTCTATCTACACCTCCATCTTGGCCGGAAGTTGCCACACTCAGTTCTATTTGTAGGTCTTCTATGAAGACTTTCCTCACCAACCTCAGGGGGAATTGACCATCCCTTCATTATCAGAGTTCTACACTTATGTCCACAGCACTTGAAGATAATTGAGAGTAGAGAGTAGGTTATATTCAACTTTGCATCCTTAATCTTACCAAGGTGCCTGACACAAGTTCATATCTAATAAATATTTACTGTATTAAATTAGTTGGGTGGATTATAATAGCATTAGAAATTTGAAATACATTATAATCAGAGGGATACAAAAGGGACAAAATCATCAGGGTTTATTAACTGATTGGATGAGTGAGGTAAGGGAAAGAGAAAGGCCAAAGATTACTCTGATATTTTCAGCCTTGATAATGAGAGGATGTAAGCAAGTATAAGGAAAATAGGGGAGGAGCAAGTTTAGGATGGGAGATGAAGATTGCTTTGGACATCTTGAGTTTGATATACAAATGACAACTGCATGAAAATGTTCTGAAGTGTCATTAGATACCCTGTACTACTAAAATATCCTCTTACTGGATTATTAGTGGACAATTACATTAGATGTAATTAGTGTAGGTTGAGAGAAAATACTAAGAACCATGAGATTCACAAGACTAAAAACAAACAAACAAACAAACAAACAAACAAACAAACAAACAAACCATGAGTCAAGATTCATGTATGGACCAGGAAACAGGCATCATTGGGAATAAATGAGCTTGTTTCATCATGGAGGGCTCTCCATCACTATATCAGAGTCACATGAATGGCCATTATTCTTCAGATATTGATCTATGTCAGAGGAGACTCCTGTAGTTTAGAGCAATGACTTACGTCTGATCCCAAGATACTTGAGAACTAACCTTTAAACCTTTCTGTCAATAGCAAGAATATAAAGAATTTGTTAAAAGCCCCCTCTCAATATAAATAATTTCATTTATCAAAAAATATTGCAAAAGCTTGACAATGCACTTATAAAAACCAGAAACATCAAGAAAACCAAAGATTTTGGTTAGGGCTTCATCTGCACCCATTTCTTGCAAATATGCTAAAATAATTTAAAAGGGTCTTTATAGTAAAATTATTCCCCACCTCATTTTAATAAGGAAAAGAAGAAAACAGCCTCAGTTTAGATGCTAGGAATTATTCAGAGACCTTTGAAGCACTCCACCAGAAAAATCTCTTCAGAATTATTGTCAGTTCTTGGTGCAAGTGTCTGAAAAATCAATCTCCAAGTTGAGCCAGAATTCTACAAATGAATTCAATGAATTAAATGTTTGCTTAGCATGATAAATCCTGAGACTAAAAATTAAAAGAGACACATTTCCTGCCCTTGGGGAACTCAGTGTAGTGAAGAAACTCTACACCTAGGTTTAGACATACTTTCAAAGCCAGTCTTATCTAAAGAAGACACTAGCAGAAGGGCAATTTTGCACACATATAACAGAATTGTGTCCTTTGTGTTCAGAGCCCCAAAGTTTCAGAGCACTTACTGTACTGAATGATATGAAAACTTCTCTGATTTTGAATCATTATCGTTTGAGAAAGTCACTGATTTATAGAGATATAAAAGCACTCTTGAGTTGAAGTCCCAGTCTAATGATTTGTTAGTTTGAATTAGCTGGATAAATTAGCTGTATATCTTGATTAGCCAGCTAACTCCATCATGTGTTAGATACGTGTATTTTGAAGTAATCATAATTTATTACCATCTAATATGCTATAAGGACTTTTCTTATTTATCATGCCATTGTCAGAGGTAGAGGCCACACTCAAGGAGGAGTTCAGGATCAGAAAGGTCACAGCAAAGTAAATACAGGGAGTAGCTAGGTATGACTCAATAAGATGGGGATAAGAACAAGAATGAGCATTGAGGAAACAGTATCTATCATTTATTAAGGTGCTTTTCTAAGTCCTGAACATATCATCTCATTTATTTTCACTTTGCATTATTTTTTTAAAAAATTACAGGTGCTAAAATTGAGTTAGAGTGATTAAATAATTTGCCCCAAATTTGATCACTAAAAATTATTATCAGTGAAATTCAAACCAAACTCTGCCTGCCACCAAAGCCATTGTTTTTAGCCAAGTATCTTTAGCTGTCCTAAAGTTGAAAGCATGATGAACCAATCAAAATGTAAGAGAAGAGAGTTAGGTGGGGGAAGAGAAGCACCAGTGCATACCTCAGGCACAGATGTTCGGCGAGGAGCGTAGAGGAGAGGCAAATCAACGATGAGTTACTGACCAAAGTCGGTGGGTCCCTTGCCTGATGCATGCAGAGAAGCCAGAGTACAAAGCAACAGATTTTTTTTGCAGAGAAAACATTTTTAAAAATGTGAGATAGCCTTACAAGTAGACCAGTGTCAAAGCTCAAATTAGTCTCCTCAAGTAAAGATTTTAAGCAGATTTAAAGACTAAGGTGAGGAGAGGCTATACATACTCATTATTTTTAATTTAAGGGTCTGATTGGATAGTCTAGGAACTAAGCCATCTAGGTTAGGAATGTGTAAGAAGGCAGGAGGGAGCAAAGTAATTTCACTCTGGTGGAATTTAATTGGTCAATCTTCTAAGTGTCCATGTTTGGTCTAGGCACCAGGTCTTCCTTGCTGATGGGCCTCTCACTTTTTAAAGGGTTCCAGAGGGCAAACAGCAGCACCTGTTACTTGAGTTCTGTGAATCTTAGATCCCCTATACTATTGAGGTCAACTTGGGGTCATGTTACTGTTAGCTGTGCTTGTTCAAACCTGTGGACCAGTTTGATCTGGTTAGGTCTGGTGGTCTCTAGAGTGTTATGAGGAGGTCTGATGTTATCTACTGAAAAAAAACCCCTAGAGAAACAGAAACTATTAGTGTCTGGTTTTAGTGTTAGTCTTCTCAGGAGCCACCCTATTTCAGTGTTAGGGCTTGTTTTCATTAATGCAGATAGTTTCTGGGGCACTAAATACCTCCTCCTCTTAACTTGCAGGTTAACATCTGCTAATGATTTCTTTTTATAGTCATGATTTGAAATATTAATGTGAATCTGATACTGTGATTAAGAGTTATTAAAAATAGAATTCTGGAGCCAGGGATATAAACACTGTTTACCTAAATGGTAAATATCAATACAGCCCCATAGTAGCTGTACAGGTTTTTTGAGGGATTAGAGGGGTGCAGGGAGAGGCAGATGGGAGGACTGTGGCAAGTATTATAAGTTATATATCTCAAAGAAATTCTGTAGTCATCTGAATAAGATTTCACTTTCAGAATTAACTCTTGGTAACATAACATTGTATTCTGAGCTTTTCCATTTTCACCTGTCTCTGATTTCATGTCTTATTTCCTTTGAAGAACATGATGGTACAATATCCATTATATCATAAAGATTTGTGCCTGGCCCATTAGATATATTGCACTAATGGGACTTGCCAAAGATTATTTTATTGAGTATAGAATTATTTGCAAGTTTCAACATGTATTAAGTCAGTGTATGTAGGAGATACATAGATACCTTTACTTATGGAATTATCATTCCACAGTGCTCACCACTGCTCTCAGATTGCATAAGCCCTAAGAACTGCCACATTGTGTTTGTGTTTAATTGCTTGTTTAAATTTCACAATGGTTTTTGTTATTGTCACTTTTTTTAAAAGATTTTATTTATTTATCTTTAGAGGGGAAGGGAAGGAGAGAGGGAGAGAAATATCAATGTATGGTTGCCTCTCGTGTGTCCCCTGCTGGGAACTGGCCTGCAACCCAGGCCTGTGCCCTGACTGGGAATCGAACCGCGATCGTTTGGTTCATAGTCCCGCACTCAATCCACTGAGCTACGCCAGCTAGGGCTGTTATTGTCACTTTTTAACTTTAAAGAATTTGAGGTTGTGATATTCTATTTTTTGTCTTTCTGGGAGTACTATGTGATAATTCTCTTTATCTTTCTTTGGCTCAGAGTTGATGTTCAGTGAAACTTTGTCAAATAATTGGTTGTGTTGAATGTGGGGGATGTCAATAATAACTATATTATTTGTCAGTTATTCATATATAAAAGTGTATGTAGTTTGTGACTAAAACTATTTATTGCAATAACTAATCCACTATTTCTCAAAGAGTGGGTTTCCTGAGCTATCTGTTCAAATGCCCTGGGATGCTTAATAAAAATGCAACTGTCCTGCTTCTACCCCAAAGCTTCTTATCCAGTAGGTCTAGGGAAGTGCTTGAAATTTGCATATTAACAAGCTCTCCAGTTGATTTCATTGCACCTCAATAACTATGATACTAAGCAACTGTTTATTGAGTACTTACTATACTGGGAATTGTGCCAAGCACTATATATATAATTTAATTATCAACCCTGTGATACAGGGTCTTTTTGTTCCTATTAAAAGAGGAGTCTAAAGTACAGAGAATTTAAGAAACTTTTAGAACCACTAGTGATTCTATCCCTTTGACTGAATTTACTTGGTACCACATTATTCAGGTAGTTCATTAAAAAATTCAGGAAAACTGACCCCTTTGGTGTCAAATAGATATGCTCCTTAACTCAAAGGTCAGAGCCCCATCCTCTTGTGTTTTCCATTATGCAAAGATAAGTATGACAATTATGTTGGTGGGAAGTCCATGGCACGGTCTGATGACTTGTGTACTTACAGATGTTTTCTGGCTTTCTTAACACCCTAAAAAGAGGGTAATGGAAAACTGTGGTGATATTTTCAGTGAGTAGGGTTTGGCTTTCTTCTGCACAGTGTGCTTTCTTTCAGATGCATATACTCTTAAGAAGCTTACACTATTAGTCAAATGAAGTAAAATAGGATATTTACCCAACATCATACTGTATATATTGTTAAATAATCAGAACAATAGATAATTGAAAAAATAGATTGCCAGTTCTTTTTTTTAAGATTTTATTTATTTATCTTTAGAGGGGAAGGGAAGGAGAGAGGGAAAGAAACATCAATGTATGGTTGCCTCTCATGTGTCCCCTGCTGGGAACTGGCCTGCAACCCAAGCATGTGCCCTGACTGGAAATCAAACTGTGATCCTTTGGTTCGCAGGCCCGTGCTCAATCCACTGAGGTATACCAGCCAGGGCCAGATTGCCAGTTCTTAATTATTGATATTTTTAAACAATAAAGTATAATGGAAATGACAGTGGATTCTATGGCTCTGTGACCTTTTGAAGTCCAGAAATGGGATCATAAATGTAATATATATAGGTCGGTATCTAGTTCTATCTGCATACAACAACCAAAAGAGGAACTGTCCATAGTCTTCCCTTTGCATATACAGAAGACTAGTACAACAAAAAGCACATGTTGAATTGGAAGCAGGTTTGATGAAAGGATGGAAAGAAGGGACAAAGGAAACATGCCTGATAATCTCTCTAATTAAATATAGAATTCATTAGAAGGAAATTCATAGATAAATAATTTTAAGGGTATATAAGATCATTTGATGATCTGTTCTTCATGTTGACTAAGAACTGTTTTAATTGCCCTCTTTGATTAATAGCTACATCTAGGTTACTTACACAATAAAGTGTGAATTTATGTGTTGCTCTTTATTTATTCTTGCTTGTAGTGTATTCATGAAAATAATTTCTTATGTATGCAGATCAGAGCCTGGATTGCCATGGCAATGTTGTAGGTTGCATCCTAAAGCATTCCTCCTCTAGGTGAGTATTCTAGGGAACCCATCTGTAACAGTGTTGTGAGAGACTGTGCTCAGCTTCAGTGAATTTTTTGAAGATTCTTTCAATGCAATGCATTTGCACATTTCCTGATGGGTGATTTATGAGTGCACCTGCCCACATTGTGCTGAGTGTTCAGCAGTTTTTGAATAAAAATGGCATGAACCTCATGCATCACCCTCCCTATTCACTGGCTTGCCCTGAGTGACTGTTTCTTCCCTAGATGACAAAAGTCCTCAAAGGAAAATGCTTTGCCCAAGTGGAACAAATGAAACAAAAAAAAAAATGACAGCAGCATTTAAAGGCATGAAAATCGATGAATTCAAAAACCCTTTTCAGCAGTGGGAAAACATCTTGATAGGTGAATTGCATCAAATGGAGAATACTTTGAAGGTGAATGAAGTTTAGACATATAAGAATAAATATACGGTTTTTAATAAAATGATTCCATTTTGGGGCTCCCCTTTGTATGCTGGGGTTGCTAAGATGTACAGTAAGAAGAAATCTTCTGTCCATGAAGTTGTAAGGGAAAAAGAAATCTGTGCTAGTTTTGCTGTCACCTGAACCTGCAGAAGTTAGGACTACAGTGAACGATAAGTGTTTAGTTAATATGGAAAAAGAATTAAAGACATTAACAGAAAACTTGTTTCAATTGACAGCAATGTGTTGAGCTAGAAAGCATTGAGCCTATAGCAAGACTTTACAAGGGATCTGCTGAAATAAGGGACACCAAGCCATTGACTTCAAGTAAGGGGTAGTTAGTTACACAGATTCAGGAATAGGTTTTTTAACGGGGTCCAGAACTTGGTGAGGTCCAGAACTTGGTGTGTCTAAGAATTTAGATATCCTCCCCCACACAAGTCTGTTTGGGGGAAGGGAGACATGGAGCAGGGCCCATTGAGAGTTATTTTGCATATCAATAATAACAGGCCAGCTTCATACTTCATATGCAAAAACCATTATTTTCTATAACAATAACAACAGCATAGTCTTCCAGCCTAAATGGAGCCAGAAGGTATGCACAACTTTAACCCATGATGTAGCTGGGAAGCAGCTCCCCCTGGTTACAGCACTTGCATGAGAGCTTGGAGGTGGTTCAGTCCACACCACACACCATGCCTGCCTGGACTTACTATGGCAGCCCAGAAAGGCTGAAAACTAGGGAAGTGTTGGCAGGCATAGCTGGTTGTGGGAGGAGTTGGAAATAGGGTTATGGAGGAGGTTCCAGGCTGGGATTTAAAACTAAAGGTGGGCCACTGTGAGGGACATGGAGGACAATGCCACACCATGTGGGAAGAAAAGGGGTGAAAGGACTCTCACTAGTGGGCCATGAGAAGGTACCACATTATTTTGGATTAAGAACTGAAGATCATGGTGGCAACATAGCTGATGGTGCTGGGAACTGTGGGAGACCTGCCCAGACAAGCATGAATTACCAAGAAGAACTGGGAGTCTAGCTGAGCTATGGACTTCTATTTCTTTTTCCTGAGATATGGTACCCTCATTGGCCTGACTGGGCTAAGGGGGAAGGAAAAAGTATGTGTGGGGGGAGTGTTTTAAGGGACTTTGAGATTTTAATGGCAACATTCTGCCATTATTCCAAACCTGCATAATTTTTAAATAAATAGTTCCTTTCCTTTTCACCAAACTCTGGTATCGAGAGTCACAATTCCTAACACTTGGCAGGGATCAAAGAATTCACAGTGACAGAAAGACCCCTGGGGGACCCCACTTGTTTTGATTACAGTATCTGGGCTCCTAGTGGGTCCATTTGGTAACAGTTTGGCATTTTATCATCTCACATCATCACAAGAAAAATGGTGAATACAGTACAATAAGATAAAGAAAGGGCACATTCATATAATTTTTATTACAGTGCTGTATAATGTTATAATTGTTCTATTTTATTATTAGTTGTGATTGTTAATCTCTAACTGTACTAATTTATAAATTAAAAATTATCATAGTGAGCTCCGGCCTGCAAACTAAAGGATCGCGGTTTGATTCCCAGTCAGGGCACATGCCTGGGTTGCAGACCAGTTCCCAGAAGGGGACACAAGAGAGGCAACCGCACATTGGTATTTCTCTCCCTCTCTCCTTCTTTTCTCCTCTAAAGATAAATAAATAAAATAAAAAATCATCATAAGAAAAAGCATTTTACAGACAGACAGACAGACAGACACACACACACACGGTTCAGTACTATGCATGGTTTCAGGCATCCATTAGAGGACTTGGAATGTATCCTCTCCAGATAAGGGGGAACTATTGTAATAACATTCACTAAGGATATAAATAGGCTACTTACTTAAAGGGAAATATAAGTTTAGAGGAGAAATATGGAATGATGCTCAACTTTGTTCATAATTAATGAAATGCAAAGTAAAACAAAGGAATTCTATGTGTCATATATCATAGCAAAAATGATTAATAAAAATAATAATTAAAAAACCATCATACCTATTTTTGGAGAAATAGAGGAAGCAGATACTTTGCACTATTGATAGTAGTATAAATTGGGGCAGCATTTTTAGGAAGCGATTTTGCAATATCTATCAAAATTCAAAATTACTTGAATTCCTTAATTTCACTATTAAGAACTTAACTAAATGATACACTGATAAAAGTGTGCCAAAATATTGCCTACAAGGATATTCACTGCAGCATTATTTGCAGTAATAATAAAGTGAAAAACTTAATGTTTATCAATAGGGAATTGGTTAAATCAATTATGGTATGTTAATATAATGCAAAAATTAAAAACATTAATTAGACGTGCTTATACAGATATGGGATAATATTGGGTTGGCCAAAAAGTTCATTTAGATTGTTCCATAAAATAAAAGACACAGTTTTTATTTTCACCAATAACTTCATTGATTGGATATTTTGAGTATGTTGGCTCTCTCCTGTGTGGTAGGACATTGATTGTTCTAAATTAGTGTCTCCATTTGATCACTATCAACTTCAACTGGTCTACCTAACCATGGAGCATCATCCAGCAAGAAATCTCCAGCACAATACTTTGCCAACCACTTTTGACACATTCAATCAATCATAGCACCTGCTCTATACAATGCACAAATCTCCTTTTGTGTGTGTGTTTCAAATGTGTTTTTACCTTTCTTGAAATAATAAATCATAATATACCAAAAATGTTGTGTATTTTCTTCCATCTTCAATATTAAAATGGCTACACAAAAATTCACTGATTTTGATGTTTTTGTTAATGAACAGGGTTATGATAGCTGTAACAATACAATGTAACAAAATTGTTTTGAATGAAGTTAAAGACAGCTAAGCGCTATTAGAGATATCTTATGGAAAAAAACAAGTGAACATTTTGGCCAACCAAATATATTTTTAAGTGAAAACAATAAGCTACAGCACAATGTGGTCCCATTCGGGTAGTGAGCGGTGCACAAAAGACCTACACAGGCACCTCTTTTTGGTTTGGTAGGCTACCTGGAATCACTTTTACTCTAACAGTGAGGGCAATTCCACAACCCAAATTACTACTGGACTAAGAAGGTCTTCTTACTAGCAGGAAGGTTTGTACCTTTCCATGGGTTCCAAGCCCTCCAGGTATTGGGCACGTAGTGTTCCCCAGCACTTCTTGAATAGCTGACATTCATGTCCTTCAGTGTTGACCCTCATAATATTTTTTTTCTTTCTGATAAGACCATTTTTTTGGCTTACCCTCTAAAAATTTGGTAGTGGCAGTGGACATGGTCCCTCTTCTGGTGTACAGCTATGTATGGTATTTCCAGTAGACCCTAGGCTTCTCCGTTGGATGCCAATGGAAGAGAAACCTCATGACTCCTATTGCTGATATTTAGCATCCCCATCAAAGCCTTTTTCTTAATTTATCCCACATTACATTGCTGAATTGCCCCTCAATCACCATGCCACAATATATATTTTCAGTTATGTCAAAAATGTTTTTGAAGGCTATCCAAGAATCTGTTACAAGGAATTAAGGAGAGAGAAGAGTGATTTGTATGGGCAAGGGGGCTGTTATATTGATTTTCTACTCATTTCATCAGAGAGTTGATTTTTTAAATTGTTTTTCTGTATATTTAACTTTTTTATTAGATTAGAAGTACAAAAATAATTCATGCTTATACAGAAGTATAGAAAGTAAAAAAAATAATCTTTTCCTGCTCTCATTCTTTGCCTGTTCCCATTTTAGATAACCAATGTTAAGAGTTTGGTGTATATATTTTTACACCTCCTTATATATTCATGTGAACATATATATGCATATATGAACATTTTCTTTTGGAAAATGGGTTATTCAGATTACTTTAAAATTGTTATTTTCACTTTTATATCTGATTGATCCTTACATATAATTTTAATTAGCTTTTCATAGCTACATAACATTACATAGTGTAATTTATTTTACCATACACCAATGACAGGTATTCCAAACAATAAACAGGATAGCCAAACATGGGATTGCTGGATCAAGGTTTATACACATAGCTTTTTAAACAGATCTGGCCAGACTATTTTCCACAATGTTTAGCAATTTTTTCCCTCACCAGAATTGTATGAGCTCCTATTTCTTTACACTTTAACTGCACTGAAACTTATTAACCTTTAAAATGTTTCTCAAGAATGTTTAGGGTGGAGATGGTATCTCATTGTTTTGATTTGCACTTTTTGAATCAGTAAAGTTGAACAGTTTTTCATGTTAGTTGACCAATTTGAATTTCTGTTCAAAGGTGACCCTCCCCAAGGTCTTTACAAGTAATTCAAAAACAGAAATTTCTGCTTTAGCTGGGTATCTCAGTGGGTTAGAGCATCATCCTGATGTACCAAGGTTGTGGGTTTGATCCTCAGTCAAGCCACATACAAGAATCAACCAATGAGTACATTTAAAAAGTGGGGCAACAAATTAATACTTTTCTCTCTCTCCTTTCCTCTCTGTCTAAAAATCAATAAATAAATTTTAGAAAAGAAAAGGTAGAAGTGTCCATTTTACAATTAGTCCCTGTTATTTCAAAAGGTAAAATTTCCCCCACTCACTTTATGCAGATAACATAACTATAATATCAAAATTGATAAGAATAAAAGAAGAAACATATGTTGGTAGTTTTTTGTCTTAGATGCACGATATAATCATTTGGGGAGTTTTTGAAAAATGTTCATGGCTAGGTCCTATGTAAGAGTTTCTGATATTTTTTTAATTTGAAGTATGACCTGGAACATATGTTTCCAATGTAGTACAGACCAACGTTTTTATTTGTATAATGCCAGATTCTAAATGAAAAATTAACAAATTGAATCAAGTGATTCTTCAAAGGAATAATGCCCTATAATTGCATAAAGTTTATCTAGGATATAATAACAATGCTTTAACATGAGCAAATCTACCAACATAATTCATTATTCTGAAAAATTGAAGCAGAAAGACCATATAAGTATATGAATAGGTGGGTAACTTTTATTTACTAAAATTCAGTCAGCAGTTCTAGGAACATCTATGACTGTATTTGGACCAGAAACACATTATTATGATAAAACTAATTATCATGAACAATAGAAACATTATCGCAAAATATTACATAGTTAAGTTATTGAATTCCTCTTAAAGTCAAGATTAAGTCAAGGATGATCATAATAATCAGCAAAATATATACTATTTTAGAGATCTGGCTAATGCAGTGTGACAGTGAAGAAGTGATGAAAATTTTGTAAAAAAAAAGACATGTACAATTATGTCATGCACTTGTATGTATATCTAGAAAACCCAAGAAATTCTAAAAATGCAAGTGTTTACAAGATAATTTTATAAAATAAAAGCATAAACTTTAAACATGAAAACTAAAAGCTCTTCTTTATACTAAAAATAAGCAGTTAGAAAACCAAATGGAAAATTTATCATATCCATATTAAGTACAAAAAATTGAAATACTTAAGATTAAACTGAATAAAGAAAATAAGTTCATCATCACCAAGCCCTGATTATATGAAATATTAAAGGGACATCTAAGAAAAAGAAGACCAAAAATACAAACAATAAAATGACAACAAACTCACAACTATCAATAACTGAACCTAAAAGAACAAAACACAAACAAACTAAGCAAACAAATAGAACACAAACAGATTCACAGAAATAGAGCTCACCAGGAGGGTTATCAGCAGGGAGTGGGAGGGCAGAGAATGGGGGGAAAAGTACAGGGAATAAGAAGTATAAATGGTAGGCACAAAATAGAGAGGGGGAGGTTAAGAATAGTATGGGAAATGGAGAAGCCAAAAAACTTATATGTATGACCCATGGACATGAATTAAGATGGGGGAATGATGGTGGAGAGGTACAGGGCAGAGGGGAAAAAAGAGGAGTAAAAGTGGGACAACTGTAATAGCATAATCGATAAAATATATTTTAAAAAAGAAAGTATAGGGCTTATGTGAAGATAGCCGAAACATTTTTTGAAAATTTAAAATAAATCTATCAAAATGGAGAGCTGCACCACATTCCTCTAGAAAAAGAATATTAAAAATGCCAATTCATCCTAATTTCCCATCCAAATGTAATACAACTAAAATACACAGATGCACACACAAATGCACTTTTATTGAAACCCGATGAAATTAAAGTCGAATGGAAGAATTAATGCCTGAGAATATTTAAGAAAACTATGAAAATGAAAATGCCTCATGGAGATTAGTTTTGCCAGATATTAAAACTAAACTTATAAACCCATCAGAAGATAAGGATAAATCATATATATTATCTGCCTATCTAGATGTTCTGCTTGACCAAACTTTAGTCAGACTCTTGGCAAATTCTCTTCTCAATGAGTCCTTGACCTTGAGCTTTAGTGTTTTTTATCTGGCCCGCACTGCCTAGTTTGTTTGTGCATTAATCCTCACCTGAGGATACATTTATTGATTTTAGAGAGAGAGGAAGGGAAAGAGAGAGAGACAGAGAAAAACAGAAACATTGGTCTGTTGCCTTCCCTATGCATCCAAACTAGTAATCAAACCTATGTATGTGCCCTGTCACGGGGTGGGGCAAACCTGCAACAGTTTGGTGTATGGGAGATGCTCCAACCAACTGAGCAACCTGGCCAGGGGTTCTGCTGTCAGTTTAGAGAGAATCTGCCACCCTTTGTATCTGACCACCCTTGGTGGTCTTGTCAAATTTCTCATTCCCCACCATCTCCTAGGTGTTATCTGACCTCCCCGGGCTGTCTTCAGTAAAACTTCTATTAGGTCAGTATAAACAAGAATTCCCCCTTTCTCAATGTCTGTTTTTGGTAATTTTTCATTCACCACTTTCTGCTACTCCCAATCTGCTCCTTGATTATAAATCTCCACTTGTCCTTGGTGTATTTGCAATTCATCCCAGTTCTATACTGAGGGTTCTAGTCCCTTATTGCAATAGTCCTGGATAAAATCCATTTTTTACTGCTCTAACTACTGAAGGGATCTGGTTTTCTTTAACAATATAAACTGGAGAGCATTGCCAATTCCAGAAACACACCTGAGCATGTATATATTGGAACTTTATATTTGAAAAACATTATCTTATAATTCTGTATGGAATTGATGGTTCTCTAAAATAATGGTATTGGCATAATTTGCTATCTATAAAGAAAAATAGATATTATTATTTCACTATATATACAAATATAAATTCAAAATGGAATGATGACAGAAATGTCAAAATATAAAATATCTTATTAGAAGGAAGTTTAGTGACTTTTTGAATCTTTAAGCAATAGAGAAACTACAGTTCTCACAAATGAAATTTTGACAGATTTTTCTAAGTAAATAATTTAAACTCATATCCTCTCAATGTAAAGTAAAATAAGCCATGGACAATGTTAAAAGACAACAAACAGAAAGTCTTTGCAAGACTTTTAGTAGATTGCTATCCCTAATCAACACAGACCTCAATAAAAAAAAAAAGAAAAATAAAGTACAAAAATTCAAGAGAAAAATAGGCAAATTATATGAAGAAATAAATCACAGAACAGGAAATGATGGCAGTATTTGCATTTTTAAAGCATGTATGTGTATAACTTATGATATGTAAAAACCACAGTACATTTGTGATTTTTATCAAATTATTCATGCTAAAACATAAATATTTCAGATAATATGGCTTACATCAGATCAGATTCTTCATTTGTATCTGATTTTATGAAAGTCATAGAAGCAAACTAGGAACAAGACCCCAATTAACTAAGGAGAAATTTGGCAGTTTTAATTACGAGCTTTGATTTTATGACAATATCCCATTTTAGGCATTCATTTTCTCAGTGATGATGTTTTAATGCCTCCCTAATGATACCAACTATTTATTCAGCACTTAGTACACATGATGCCCATTAGACTTTACATACTTTATCTCATTTAATCCTCTGAATAATTTATGAAATAAGTGCAGTTATTATCTGCATATTGTGTATAGGAAACTGAGACGCAGAAAGATGAAGTAATTTGTCCAAAATCAAATAGTGATGATGAAGTAGGGCCTTATACTAGGTCTTTCTGAATCTATAGCACATTCTCCTAACCTTTTAACTGCATATGTTCTAAAATGACAACCATATGGAAATCATACCATTTTCTGAGCCTGGATCTCTGAACTGTTTATATGTCAATGCTTATTCAGTTTTTTGTTTTGTTTTGTTGTGTTTTTCGGCCTCATTTCTCTTTGGGAATTTGATGAAACACTATATACTATTGAGAAATTGCAAATCTGTGTGCACAGCTCACACTTATGTGCACACACACAACTTTACACATAGTTTCTATGAAATTATGGACCCTCTAAAGCCTGCCCTGGATCCCCAGTTGTGATTCTCACTTTTTCCCTTGGAAAATTAGGAGATGGGGAACCTTGGTGTCACTCTTTATGCAAAAGTATAATTTTAGGGGAACTGTATTGACCTATTTTATATACTTCACACCTGCTTTATTTTTATGCAAATACAGAATAAAATGGAAGTTTGGGGTTTATTATTAAAAGAAATTAGGGGAGGATGCACTGTGAAAAAATAAATACAAAAAAAAATTCTTATGTGCTAGATCTCCCTCTATCTAGAAAAGATGTGGAACAATTCACATCTTTGAATTTTAAGGCATCGCTTGTTAATAGTAATGTTAGGAACACACAATATTTTTGTTATAACTATGTCATTACATACACACAGTTATACACAAAACAGTGCTGTTAAAGAGAATGATTTTACCTACCTTTCTTATGTCCAGTTTAAGAATTTACTTGTCAGTCCTTAATATGTCTTAACATCTCTAAGGGGTTCTTATAGAAGCCCAGCACTAAAATAATGCATTTGCTGTGTGTACTAGATTCTTGTTAAATGTAGTGGACAGCTACTTTGGAAACTGTTTGCAGTTTAAAAAGAAAATCAATGACTTTTAATCTCATCAGTTACAATGGTTCCATTGTTGACAGATGGGATATACAGCCTGTAACTGCATAACATATACCAGAATATTTGATTAACCAATTGTCTTCTATAGTGAAATCTAATACCCAGTTTGTGGCTACTTATACAATAGATAAGAAAATCTGGGACAGTCTGATACTTTGGTTGAGACTGAATAATGGTAAAAGCTCCTCAAAAGCAGTGACAGAAATGTGAGTTATTGAACATGATGGGATTTTAAGATGTGTGTAGATAGTAATGGATCCCTTTGTGTAACAGAACTGATGAAAACACAAGCTTGATGAATAGGCATCAGTGAAATACTGTTAGTTTTGTTTTTTCTCTTTTTTTCTTTCACCTCTGTGTATCAGTCAAAACATTTATTCAGCAATGGCATCATACATCAGTGAGTTTCCTTTGACTTTGATTTTACAATGATATGTAAACATATGAAGAGTAGAGATAATACTAGAATGAAGTAGCCAAAGTAAAACAATTAACTGCATCTTATATAGCTTGCTAGTGCATGTGGTTTGTTTGGGTCTTGGCTCAGATTGTTTGAGACATTGTCATTCACTTAAAAGTTAAAGATGATGGAAAGCACGATGATAGATAGGGGTGGGGGAGGGTAGGAGATGAAAAGAATGAGCAAACAATGAAAAAAGACTCATGGACATGGACAACAGTATGGTGATTGCTGCGGGGAAAGGGGTATACCAGGACTAAATGGTAATGGAAAATAATATAATAAAGATTAAATTAGAGGGTTCTGACCAAGGTGGAGGTATAGGTAGAAACTCTTTGCTTCCTCACACAACCAAAAGGAGGATAACAGCCAATCTAAAATCAACAAACAACTAGAAGTGCCAGAAAATCAAACTGCATGGAACTCCAACAACCAAGGAATTAAAGAAATAGTCACAGAACAACCAGACAATTAAGAAAGCATGGTGAGGCTGTGGACCTCATGGGCAGCGCCAGCTGAGAGAAACTGCAGTCAGATGGCAGGCTGTGTGGACAAGGCTGGCTGAACAGGAAACTGAGACAGAGCTGACTGGACTATTGCGGATGCTGCCATGGGAGGAACTTCCAGTCTCAAATGAGAGTTCTTTGGAAAGTAGGCTAGAGTTGAGCAGGTAAGCCGCATTGTTTCCTCTCTGGCCCCTCCCTGACAGCCAGAGCTGCAGGACAGCAAAGAGGGTTGCCCTGTCCAAGTGAATACCTAAGGCTCCACCCCCTTACTACTTAACAAGTGTGCCAAGACAAAGAAATATGGCCCAAATGAAAAAACAGAGCAAAACTTCAGAAAGAGAGCTAAGTGATGGGGAGATAGCCAACCTATCTGATGGAGAATTTAAAGTCCTGGTAATCAAAATGCTCACAGAACTGATTGAGCCTGGTCGAAAAATGAAAAAAAAAAAAAGAAAGATACCCAAAATGAAATAAAGCAAAATATTCAGGGAACCAAGAGTGAAGGATAGGAAACCAGGACTCAAATCAATGATTTGGAGCAAAAGGAAGAAATACACATCCAACCACAATAGAATGAAAAAAAAAAACAAACAAGAATTCAAAAAAATGAAGAGAGGCTGAGGAATCTCTGGGACAATCTGAAACATTACAATATCTGAATTATACGGGTGCCAGAAGGAGGACAACAAGAGCAAGAAATTGAAAACTTACTTGAACAAATAATGAAGAAAAACTTTCCCAATCTGGTGAAGAAAATAGACCTTGAGGAAATCCAGGAAGCCCAGAGAGTCCCAAAGAAGTTGGACCCAAAGAGGAACATACCAAGGCACATCGTCATTAAATTACCCAGATTAAAGATAAAGAATCCTAAAAGAAGCAAGAGGAAAGGAGAGAGTTAACTACAAATGAGTGCCCATAAGGCTATCAGCTGATTTCTCAAATGAAACCTTGCAAGCAAGAAGGGGCTGGAAAGAAGTATTCCAAGTCATGAAAGGCAAAGACCTACATCCACGATTACTCTATCCAGCAAAGCTATCATTTAGAATGGAAGGGCAGATAAAGTGCTTCCCAGTTAAGGGCAAGTTAAAGGAGTTCATCATCACCAAGCCCTTAATATATGAAATGTTAAAGGGACTTATCTAAGAAATTGAAGAAGATCAAACAATATGAACAGTAAAATGACAACAAACTCACAACTATCAACAAATGAACCTAAGAGAAAAGAGAAACAATGAAAACAAAAACTTAGCAAACAACTAGAACAGGAACAGAATCAGAGAAATGGACATCACATGGAGAGATTTCAGTGATGAGGGGGAGGGGAGAATGGAGGAAAAGGTACAGGGAAGAAGAAGCGTAATTAGTAGGCATAAAATAGATGGGGAGAGATAAAAATGGTACAGGAAACAGAGAACTCAAAGAACTTATATGTACAACCCATGGACACGAACTAAGGCGGGGAATGCTGGAGGGTTGGGGGGACAGGGTAGAGGGAGGATAAAGGGAGAGAAATTGGGAACACTGTAACAGCAAAATCAATAAAATATACTTTAAAAAAGATTAAATTAAAACATGAAAGTTCCTTATTTCTGTGTACTTATGGTAGCTGACTTCTATGTGCACCAGATCTTCTTTTGAAAAATTTAAACTCAGTTTGCCAGAACTTGAGTTTCACAGCTTCTATTTTACCTTTACTTACGTCTTCATAATACTTTCACTGCTGAAACACTTGCTAGATTTTTGAATTGCCAAATAATTTTACTTTTTTTTTTTGGACCTAGACAAAAAAACACATCACATTGAGGAAGTCTTAGTTTAAAAACTCACACTCAGTCTTGTTCCACTAAATCATTATTTAGTTTATAGTCATTAAAACATCTCTTGCTTTCCTAGGCTGAGGTCACTCAGAGACAGTAGACAGGATATGGCAATCATTTAGCCAAGGGCATATGATCAATGAGCATGTAAATAGATAATTTTCTAAAGTAATCTAAAATTCCCACATTTCTAATTTGCTAAAAAATGATCTGTAGAACTTCTTTGCCTTCTAGAGAATTTTTTTGAAGTCTTGGATTTCTACATTAAGCATGTGCCTGGAACTCATAGGCTACATGCAGGTGGCTGCTGTTTTTTTCACCTGAGCTTTATTTGGTTTTCCTTAATCAAAACTTCTGTATTATATAATTGCATGAATAGATGGTTCATTTCATCTCAGCGCCAGACAAAGCAACAGGCTCTGATGCACTGATGTTAAGGGACAACCATTACTTTTTCTCTCTAGACTTTATAATTGGCAAATGCCATTGCTGTGAAGACCCCATTCACCCTTAATCACCCTATCTGAGTATAATAATACTTGCCCCCTTGCATGATAATACACTTCTCCCATTAAGCAAAATCTAGTAAAAAGCCACTTTCCAGTAGCATGACTATTTAGCTATATCTCCCTAATACTTACTAGTGTAAGATCAGACAATAGGGAAAATATGTGTACGTGTATGTGTGCATGTGTGTGTTTCCAGGCTTAAGGAGAGTAAAAGGGTTTTTATATTCTTAAATTAGATTTGTTACAATAAGGAAATAGTAAGTAGATAGTTAAAAAATGAACCATGGATTATATTTCTAAAGATAGGAAATGATTCAAAATTTCCTCTCTTTGCTGAAGTCTCAATGAACTCTTTTTCTGATGAAAGACAACTAAAACTGTGTAGGTTCATTTTTACTATTATGAGAGCTAAGTAGTTACATTAGTTTACACTGATGCTCAGACTCTATTCTGTGTGCTGCATGAGTTGAATTAAGTCCTGCATCATACTGCAGATAGTGTAGGAATTTCAGTGTTCTATTTACAACACTGCATCCTTGCTGCTTCCCTCTTTACTCCCTGAATTTTCAAAATAATAATGAATGGTTATAACTATGAATAAGGTGTTTGTGAACAGTGCACTAAATCAGGGATCAGAAGACTAACATTCAGATCCCGGCCCAATAAGTAGATGAATGATTTAAGTCAAGCCACTTTCCTTCACTATGCCCCATATTATCTTAGGAAAGTAAGAGATTCAGATTCTTTATGTTCCCTTCCATCTCTAAATATCCATGATATATTGTTTTAAGACTCCATTTACCAGACAATAACAATTTTATGAGGTATTATTTTTCAATGTCTTCAGAAAATATGGTTTTGATTTAGTTACAGAATTATAGCAGCCATTTTGAAGACTTCTGTCCTTTTTTGTCATCTTGAGAAACAAATCAGCACTGAGGTATGATAATATCTATATTTTCATTTAAGGAGCAACTCTTTAGCAGAGCAGTAGTAAATAAGCTGACAATTTATTAACAAAAGAGAAGTTCATAATTTGTATGAGTTAATATTCTTTCCTGTGATGCATTAATGTCCTTCAATAAAGATCATCCAATTTTGTTCCCACACTTCAGGAGACAAGTTTAGAATGTATTTCAGACAACAGTGCTTATGTTTAATGATTTAGAATCAGAGGAATCTATAAAATAACCTGGAAGGCATTTTTTAAAAGGAAATCCTTGTTCTAAAGAAAGGGAGCTTATGTTAGAGACACCTATTCCTCAATGTAAAAATGCAAATGATTCATTTTTCTTTCCTACTGTTGTTTCCAGATCCCTTAATTAGAATGCCTCTGAAACATACTGTTTATGTAATCTGGCATTGGTAGGACATAAAGTTAAGGCTCTTTATGGTGATGAAGGTAGGACAAGAAGAAGTTCATTCAGTTTATATATAGCTAAGTTTCATAGGTTCAGTCAGTCAGTGAGTCAGTCATTTTTCAAACATATCAAATACATTTAAGTGCCAAGAACCGTGCTTTGACCTACATACTATTCCTATTAATCACTTAGTGTTCTTTCCCCTTATTTGAAAAACAAATTCTGAGTTATATCAAACTGTTAGAGATGAATAGATAATAACTAAATGAATGTTTTGTACTCACCATTAAGTTTTACTACTTTACTTAATTCAAATATTTTAAAAAAATATAGACACCTTTCCACTTCCTGTTACCTTCTTTTACCCCTTAAGGTGATCAACAAATTTCATCTGATGTATTTTCATACATATACATGTATCTATACAAATTTATAGGTTGATTTACATGTTTTAAAATTAAACATAAATTAGGTCCTCTGGCCAAGATGGAGGTGTAGGTAGACATGCTGTGCCTCCTCGCACAACCATAAGGAGAATCACAGCTAACCTCGAAACAAAAATCAACCAGAACTGCCAGAAAATCAAACTATGTGGAAGTGTGACAACCAAGGATTTAAAGAATATATATTCATCCAGATGGGTAGGAGAGACAGAGGCAGGGAGCTGGGGCAGAGAGGACAAGGACATGGTATGTCATTAGTGAAGTACCAGAGGTGGTGGCTGGCAGAACATGCAGTCCCACATTCACTTGTGGTCGATAAAATCTGTGAGGGACACCTGGGGAACAAGTGATCTCAGCCCCAAGCCAGACCACACAGTCCAGGAGTCCAGAGCTGGGGAAAGGAAGCCTCATAACTTCTGGCTGTAAAAACCACTGGGAGTTGGAGAGGCAAAAGAAATTACAGGCATCTCAGGAGAGTCCACTGAAATGACCCTGCATGGTCCTAGAATATATGCAAACCCAACCTCTCTGGGATTCAGCACCATAGCAGCAGCCAGACAGGCACCAGATGCACACGGGAAGTAGAGGAAGCAACTGGAAACAGGGCAAGAGCCGAACAAATGGCATTGTTCCCTCTCTGACTCCTCCCCCATGGACAATGTCACAAAGTGGTGAAACATGTTGCCCTACCCTGGAGAATTCCTAAAGATCTGCCTTTACAACATAACAGGTACACCAAGACAGGGAGCCAAAGCAACTCTACCTAATACACAGAAACAAACACAGGGAGGTTGCCAAATTGAGCAGACAAAGAAATGTGACCCAAATGAAAGAAAAGATAAAAACTCCAGAAAAAGAACTAAGTGAAATGGAGATAGCTAGTCTATCAGATGCAGATGTTAAAAACACTGGTAATAAGGATGCTCAGAGAACTCACTGAGTATGGAAAACACATAAGGGAATAAATGAATGCTACACTAAGTGAAATAAACAAAAATCCACGTGGAAACAAAATTGAAAAGAAGGAAGCAAGGGTTCAAAAAGCAATTTGGAATATAAGGAAGAAATAAACAGTCAACTAGTACAGAATGAATAGAAAACAATTTAAAAAAATGAGGAGAGAATAAGAAGTCTCTGGGACATCTCCAAATGTGTCAATATCTGAATCATAGGGACGCCAGAAGGAGAAAAGGAAGAACGAGAAATTGAAAACATATTAGAAAAAAATAATGAAAGAAAAGTTTCCTAATCTGGCAAAAGAAATAGACATACAAGTTCAAGGAGCACAGAGAGTCCCAACCAAGTTGGACCCAAAGGAGGACACACCAAGACACATCATAATTAAAATGCCAAAGGTTAAAAAGATAGAGAATCTTAAAAGCAGCAAGAGAAAAGATGAGAGTTACCTACAAAGGGATTCCCATAAGACTATAAGCTGATTTCTCAAAAGAAAGTTTACAGACAAGAAGAGAATGGCAAGAAGTATTCAAAGTCATGAAAGGCAAGAACCTAATCCAAGATTACTCTATCTGGCAAAGCTATCATTTAGAATGGAAAGGCAGATAAAGTGCTTCCCAGAGAAGGTAAAACTAAAAGAGTTCATCATCACCAAGCCATTATTATATGAAATGTTAAAGGGACTTATTTAAGAAAAAAAAATCACAACTGTGAATAAGGAAGTGACAACAAACTCACACCTATCAACAACTAAACTAAAAAAGAAAAACAAACTAAGCAAACAACTAGAACAGGAACAGAATCACAGAAATGGAAATGATATGGTGGTTTATCAGCTTGGTGGGAAAGTTTCAGGGGTGAAGAAGTACAAATTGGTAGGTGCAAAATAGGGGCTTAAAATAGCATAGAAAATTGAGAAGCCAATGAACTATTATATATCACCCAGGGACATGAACTAAGCCAGGATTGCTGGAGGGAAAGGGGGAACCAGGTAGGGAGGAGAAAAAAGAAAAAAACTGGGACCACTGTAATAGCATAATCAATAAAATATACTTAAAAGTAAAATTATACATAAATTCAGTATAGATAGTAATTATCAGTGCCATTCTAACCATATCATTCTGCAACCTAATTTTTTTTGTTTGATCTTATGTTTTTGCTCTTAAATCCATATTGGCACAGGTAGCTCTAATTCTTGCATTTTAATTGATATATTACTACTCCATTGTTTGAATATTCCACTGTGTGTCTTTTCTTTTGTTGATACATGTTTAGATTCTTTATATTTTTGGGTGTTACTTACAACTCTACAATATAAAGAAAAAATACATATTGTAGGAGTATTCTTATACAAACGTGTGAGTTTCTCTAGTTCTATACATATTACTGATACTGTTGGATCAAAGAATATGTTTATCTTTAAATTTACTAGATATGTCCAAAATACAGCTGTCCAAATAATACACATGAAGTTATTCATTCCCATCAGTAGTGTAGGAGTGTTCCCATTGCTACACAATTTTACCAACACATGGTGGCTTAGGGTTTTCTTCTTTATTCTCTAAACATAAGCTAAGGATTCCAGTTTCCTTGGATTTTTGACATTAAGTCACCTGTTAAAATCACCAAAGTCTAGTGTCATTATTTGAGGGATGATTTTTTATTACTAATCTAACTTATTTAATGGTTATTGATTTGTTTGTGCTTTCTATTTTTCATCAGTCCATTTTGGTCATTTATATTTTTGAGGCAATATTTCATTTCATTGAAGGTTTTAAATTTATTGGGATAATATTGTTTATCATATTTCCTTATGATTGTTTAACTGTATTTCCTCTATAGTTATATTCCCCTTTGGGTTTCTAATATTATTTATAAATGAAATTTGTCCTCCTCAATTAGTTATGTTAAACTCTTTTATCAGTATTTTTTTTAAGAAAAAGATTTTGCTTTTGTGAATTCTCTGTATTATTTGTTTTCCAATTCATTACTCCTTTCTGTTACCTTTTTACCTTTCTTCTATTTTCTGTAGGCTTATTATGTTATTATAGTTTCTTTTTTATATCTTTATTTATTTGAATAAATGCATATGCTGTTATAAATTTTCCCCAAATATCATTTTAACTGTATCCCACAAGTTTTGCCAAATAGTACTTTTGTTGGTCAGTTTCAAATATTTTGAATTTCTCATTGTTGGTCCCATATAATGAGTGGAGTAGTTTTAGTCTCATTGTTCCTTAGTAGCCTGACTCTTAAAAAAACAGTGCTTGCTTTCAATTGTGGGGCCTTGATGCTCTATGCCAAGGGTGTCAAACTCATTTTCACTGGGGGCTACATCAGCCTTGTGGTTGCCTTCAAAGGGTCAAATGTAATTTCAACTCCATAACAGTTAAGCAGTACTTACATCTAGACAGTCCTAAAATTATTTTGGCCCTTTGAAGGCAATGATGAGGCTGATGTGACCCCTGGTGAAAATGAGTTTGACACCCTTGCTTATGCCTTCAGTTTTGCTTACTCCATTACATTTCAGTTGTGATTCTGGGGCATGATTATGTTTTTTTTTTTTTTTTTGATCCAAGCTATATCTTTTAGATTTTGCATATTTTCCTATCAAAACTAGACTTACACAAATCTATGCATCATATTCACTGGAATCCCCTTTGGTCCACTGTCTATACTGATTACTTTCCTATCTCAGACTTCATTAGCATGACCACTTAGAAAACTGGGAGTCATCAGTGTTTATATTCAAGACCATACAATGTATTGTTTAAAAGGAAGCAGGGGGAGGGTCAATTATGTAGATATTTGGTCTAAGCATCGACAAATATAAGAACGGATGTAGGGAAACAAAGAGAAAAGATCATTTACTTTGTCAATACAGTTAAAAGATCCATGTCTCCACTTCCCAACAGAATTTAATATAAAGTCAATTTAGATAGAGATAACATCCTAATATTCTGAACAGTTCTTTAGGATATAGCAATAACTTGTAGAAAGATAGTCCTGATCTATAGATAAGAAAACACCTGTGCAGTTGCAAATCAAAAGATGTATGGTACTTGTCTTTCACCACCTGACTTACTTCACTTAGCACAATGCTCTCCAGTCCCATCCATGCTGTCATGAAGGGTAGGATCTCCTTTTTTTGTGGTGGGAAGAAAATGGAGACAAATGTACTTGAACAACAATAAAAATAATAAATAAATAATAAATGTAAAAAATAGATATAGCTGATGTGTGATTGAAATGTAGGCTTCCATCCCCCCCCCACCGTGATTGGGTTTTTTCCCCTTTGAAAAAGGATTTGTTTACTTTAGAATGTTTCTCCCTTTAGAATGGATTGTTCTGTAGATTACTGTAGATATTTTCATCTTAAAAATAAGTTTTCCAACCAATAAACATGGGTTGTCTTGGTTTTTATTTTCATCTTTTTAAATTTCTTTCAGAAATATTTTTTAGTTTTCAGTGTACAACTTTTTCATCTACTGGATTACATTTATTTCTAAGTATTTTATTTATTTTTATTGTATTGTAAATGATTAAAATATTGATTTTCAGATTATTCATTGTTAGTATAGGAAATTCAACTTACATTTGTATTTTGATTTTGTAACTTGCAACTTTGCTGAATTTTTAAATTAGTTCTAACAGGTTTGTATGTATGTGTATAATCTGTAGGGAATTTTTTTTACCTGTAAGACCATGTCATCTGCAAACAGAGACTATTTTACTTTTTCCTTTCCAAATTGAATGTCTTATTTCTTTTCTTGACTAATAGCTATGGCTAGAATATACATTACTATGTTGAATAGGAGTGTCAAAAGTGGACATCTTTGTCTTGTTCCTGATTTTAGAGGAAAAGCCTTTTGTCTGTCACCTCTGGGTATTATAATAGCAGTGGGTTTTTTAATGTGTAGCCTTTATCATGCTGCAGAAATTATATTTCTAGTTAATTGAGTGTATTTATCAGAAATGAGTGTTGTATTCCGTTAAATGCTTTTTCTGCACCAATTGAGATAATCATGTGCTTCTTTTTCTTAATTCTCTTAATGTAGTATGCTAGAAAGCTTTGTTTTTGTATGTTGAATCATCTTTGTATTTCAACAACAATTTTTACTTGATCATGATATACATCCTTTGAATATGCTGCTGAATTCATTTGCCAATATTTAATTGAGAAGCTTTACATTAATATGCACATGGAATATTGGTCTGTGGTTTGCTTGTACTTTCTGTGCCTAACTTTCTTGTGAGGATAATGCTGGCTTCATAGAATGAATTAGGGACTGTTCCTTCTTCTTCAGTTTTTTGGAAAAGTTGGTGTTTAATTTGTTTCTAAAGGTTTCAGAGAATTCACCAGTGAAGCCACCTGGTTCTAGGCTTTTCTATGTGTTCAGGGCTTTGAATTATGGTTGAAATCTTCTTATTTATTATAGGTCTGCTCAGAGTTTCTATTTGTTCTTGAGTCAGTTGTGGTGGTTTGTATGTTTGTAGGAATTAGTCAATTTCATTTATTATGTAATGTGTTGGTGTACAATTGTTCATAATATTCACTTATAATATTTTTATAAACCTGTAGTAATGTCCTCACTTTCATTTCTGACTTTAGTAATTTAAACACTGTGTTGTCAATTTTTTAATTTTTTTCAAAGAATGACCTTTGGTTTTGTTGAATCTCTTTATTGTTTTTCTATTCTCTTTTATATTTATCCCACTCTAAATTCTATTATTTTTTTCCTTCTCTAGCCTTGGGCTTAGTTCACTCTTTTTATGTATCTAGTTCCTTAAGGTGTGTAGTTAGCTTGTTAATTTGAGCTCTTTCTTCTTTTTAAATGTATGCATTGGAAACTATAGATTTCTCTCTTGGCACTGCTTTCACTTGAACTCATGAATTTGAAAAAATATTTTATTTACTTCTTTTTTAGACAGAGGGGAAGGGAGGGAGAAAGAGGAGAGAAACACCAGTGTGTAGTTGCCTTTTACAGCCCCCCACTGGGGACCTGTCCTGCAACCCGGGCTTGTGCCCCAACTGGGAATCAAACCAGCAACCCTTTGGTTCATAGGCTGGCACTCAGTCCACTGAGCCACAACAGCCAGGGATGAACTCATAAATTTTTATATTGTACTATTTCATTTTTATTTGTCTCAAGGTATTTTCTAATTTCCTTTAGGATTTTCTCTTTGATTCATTGGTTGTTTATGAATTTGTTGTGTAATTTCCACATATTTGTGGATTTTCTAGTTTCTTTCTGTGGTGATTTCCAGTTTTATTCCATTATGATCAGAAAATGATTCATTGATTTTAAACACTTAATATTCAGTATGTCTGTGTTGTGGACTAACATACTGTCTACTCTGGAGAGTTTTCCATATGCACTTAAGAAGAATGTGGTAGAGTGTTCTCTGTTAGTCGTAATTGGTTAATAGTATTCAGGTTCTCTATATCCTTGTTGATCTTCTGTCTGGTTGTTTTATTCAATATTGAAAGTAGGATTTTAAAATTTCAAAGTATTATTGTAAAATCATCTGTTTTCCCATTCAATTCTGTCAATTTTTGCTTGCTATATTTTGGGCTTTTTTGTTAGATTGTGCATTTTATAACTTTTAGATACCATTCTGTTCTGACCTTTTGTCAATATATAATGCCCTTCTTTTGTCTTGTAATATTTTCTTACTTAATGTTTATTTTGTCTGACTAGTAGCCTTTTGGTTACTATTTGAGTAGAATGACTTTTCCCATCCTACTATTTTTAATTTCTCTATTTCCTTATATCTGAAGTGAGTGTCTGGTAGATAGAATGTACATGGATCCTGTTTTTAATCCAATCTGTCAATCTCTGCATTTTAATGGGAGAGTTTAATTCACTTAGATTTAATTTGATCAATTATGGAGTATTTATTTCTGCAATTTAGTTATTTTTTCTGCTTGTCTTCTGTGTTTTCACTCCTCAATTTCTCCATTACTGACTTTTTGTATTTAGTTTATATTTTATAGTTTACAATTTTGATTTCCTTTTCATTCCTTTTCTGTATATTTTTAGTTATTTTCCTAGTGGTGATGTTGGGGATTGCAATTAACATCTTAAACTTAGAACAAACTTGTTTAAACAGTAACTTAATGTCAATACTATAAAGACACTCTGTTTCTGTACATCTTATTTTGTTTAGACATTGTTTCCTGATTTCCTTTAGTTCTTTTATCATGGTTTCCTTTAGTTCATATATTTTAAGACAGTTAATTTAACATCTTTGACTAATATTTCCAAAGTCTGCGCACCCTTGATGATAGTCTCTGTTAAATTAGTTTTTCCTGTGAATGAGCCACACTTTCATGTTTCTTCATAAGTTTTGCCAATTTTTCCTGAGGCTTGGACACTCTGAGTGTTATCTTGTGGTAACTTTGGAAATTCTCTCATTCTAATTCTCTCTCATTCTAATTCTCTCTCTCTCTAATTCTCTCTAAATCCATAAAGCTAATGGATTGTTATTTTTTGTTTGTTTGTTTGTTGAGGGCTGGAACCATCCTTGTCTGATTTTCTGAACTATTTTTGTAAAGTGTGTATTTTTTGTTGCATGTGGTCATTGAAGTTTCTCTTTCATTTTCTTTGTGGTCATCCAATGACCTGAAAAATACTTTCTCAGATGTCTTGCTCCCAACAGGAGGGAAAAAGTGTTCTTATGTATTTAAATTGCTTTGTGGTTGGAAGACACCTTAGCCCTTTAGTATTGAAGTAATGATTGACTTCTATATCAGGACCTCAATGATTAAAACAGCAATCAGCCATCAAATTAAACAATTCATATCTCTGGAGGACAATGTTTTCATTGCCCATCCTGATGCTAGTAGACTGTATCAACAACATGGGCTGCAGTTGCATAGCTGCCTACTGTAGTATTGGTGGATGTGGAGTGGGGAAATGGTAGCTGGAACTGGTAAAGGCTAAAATTGGTGAAATTTACCAACTTCTTCTTCAAATTCTTTCCTGGATGCTGCAAGTGTTCTAACAGATTCAGAGCTCCAAAATAATTGCTTTAAACAGTTCCTGCCAGATTATTTGTTGTTTCTGTGGGAGGATGGATTCCTGGAACATTCTACTCTACCATCTTCCCTCACATCACTCATGAATTGTTTTCTGTTGTTGTATGAGTTTTTTGTTCAGTTTTTATTTGAGTGTAAGTTTATTATGAATGTTTTATTTTTATTTTTAAGAATTCAATGCATAAGAAGCATTGAGTCTTTGTCTGACCATTTTCTATTTTCTCTTTGTCCTTTAATTTTGTTGTTACTGATGTACATTTTATATATGTTTTGAAATATATTGATTTTTCCTTTGAGAATTAGAAAGCTCTCCCCTCTTTTGAAGGTCAATTACATATTTACCTACATTTTCTTCCAGATATTATGATTTAATTTTTTATATTTTATTTTTTAAACATTGTAGAAAATATTTGGATATATAGTATGTGCTAAGAATCTAATCTAGTTTCTTTTTAAATTGTGAGCTAACGTTCCCATCGCCTTTTGTTTAGTATCCCTCCTTTTGAATAATCATCTTTATCATAAATTAAATTGATATTCCAGTGTCTTATTCTGGCCTGTAAGTTCTATTCTAATGGTACGCTAGCCAATTCCTTCACCCATACAACTTGGTTTTAAAACTATATTTGAGGTAGATTATATTATTCTAAATCAATCCATCCCCAGTGAAAAGATTATATATTCACATCTTTTAACATGAACTTTGAGGTTCTCTTCTATTCTGATTTCTCAGCTTGGCCATTTGACTTGATTTGACCATTGATTTTAGGAAATGTGATACAGAGGAAGGCTTTAAAAGATTGGCTTGTTCTCTTTCAGTTCTGGGACTTCCATGAAGAACATATTTACATCATCCTACTAGACATAGGAGGAGGAGGATAGCCATATAAAGAGGAGATGCCTCAGCCAAGCTACCCTAGCTAAGCTTAGCCTAGGTTAGCTAGCCTTTAGTCAACCTCCAGATGTTTAAGAAATCTTAGAAAAATCCATAAAGCTGACTAGCCTGGACTATACTAGATTGACCAGTTCCTAACTGATTCACAACCATCTGAGCCAAACAAATGCCAGCAAGTTTTCTGTGGTTGTTTATTATTCAGCAATAACTAACTAATTCAATAATACATTTAAATATATGATAAAGCCCTGGCTGGTGTGGCTCAGTGGATTGAGGGCCGGCCTGCCAACCAAAGGGTCACTGGTTTGATTCCCAGTCAGGGCACATGCCTGGGTTGTTGGCCAGATCCCCAGTAGGGAGCTCATGACAGGCAACCACACACTGATGGTTCCCTCTCTTTCTCCCTCCCTGCCCCCTCTCTAAAAATAAAAATAAGTACAGAACCTTCAAAAATAAAAATATGATAGGATATCAATCCACTTTATTTATTTATTAATTTGCAGAAGTATTTTGTAGCTGTTCTTGACTGTTTGTCCTGGTTTGCTTAAGAATGTAACTATTTATGTTTACATTTTACCTTTCCCTTTGACCCAGTCTAAGAGATTTTTGAAAGCAGAGACTAACTGATTCACTTTCAGTAGTATCCACCACAATATGTAGCTCATAGCTTCTTTGTTCATAATAATGCTACCTAGTCATTGTTAAATTAAACCAAGTAACTGCAGATCAAATTCTAGAAGCACATAGTGAATCCCTGCATCACAATTTACTTGATTACTTACAGTGAAATTTAGAATGTTTTGTACCATATAGATGCAGCCTATATTTACCTGAATTTTCTTTTACTGTGTAGCCTCTTCTTCATCATAGCAGTGATTATTATAATTTATATCAAATCGCATATGCTACCTTGGGTTATGATGGTATTCATAATATAGGGGCTACTTAACTAGTTTTCATCTGTTTTTAAATTTTACTTTCACTTACTCCCTTCCTAATTACTCTAGACTCTCCCTTACTTTTTTAATTTTTTAAAAATATTTTCTTTATTTATTTTTAGAGAGGGGGAAGGGAAGGAGAAAGAGTGGGAGAGAAACATCAATGTGTGGTTGGTTGCCTCTCATGTGTCCCCCACCAGAGACCTGGCCTACAACCCAGGCATGTGCCCTGACTGAGAACCGAACCAGTGACCCTTTGCTTCACAGGCCCATGCTCAATCCACAGCCACACCAGCCAGGGCTTACTTTTTTTTTTATTTTTTATTTAAAGAAACTAAGCAATATTTGGATATACGTGAAGGTGTTTGAAACAGGTGAACAACTCTGATTCAGCTCAGTAAATAAGAATATTTGTAGATTTTTCATGGGCTTTTAGTGACCTTATATATAATGCTTTTGAATAATAGCTAATTAAATTCATTATATAGAATATGAACTGAATTTCAAAATTACCTGACTTTTGATTTTTGCTTGAAAGAGAGAAAAAAGTAGGACAGAATATCAGGTCTTGGTGAATATATGAACAATATAATGCAATTGATGTTCTTGAGTGACAATATATTTTTACTGTTTCACTGTTTCTATCAGGATTTGTTCAATCCATCTTCCCTTTAGTATGTGTCCCACTAGAGAGCTTATTAATGGTGGGTTTTTGTTTGGTGAACCTTTCCCTCTTCCATTTGTTTGTAGAGCACTTTAATTGCCTTTACAGATCTCCACTACAACTAAATATTTTCATAGGCAGCTGATGATAAATGGTCCTGCTACTGTGTTTAATCATTCCTATTAGATTTTATAGTAAAACTGAATTATGATTTTAAATTAAATTAAAGAATAATATATTATATTTGTTTTCACTTAGAAAACCTCATTAATTTATGTTTTATTTAGTAAAACTAACCTCTTACATCATTTGTCCAAAATTTAAAAAATATATGTTTCTTAGAAAACAAAGTAGTTTGAAAAAGGTGACTAATTATTAATGTGATGACAGCACTTTTGAGACATTCTAGTCACGTTTTAGGATGTGTGAGAAGCATGCAATTTCCCTAATTTTTATTTAGTCAAGCTTTTCTCATGACATTTTGTAGGTCATATGACCTTGTCCGAGTCTCTTAATACTTCTGAGCATCTGCTTTTACAAGCTTTCATTTTATAAACTAATCATCTTACTCTGTGCATGGTAAAGCAAGGTAGTCATAGTAGTTTAATAATGATTCCCCTGGGATATTTGCAAAACAGTTGTGATAAAAGTATACATTAAGATAGAGTCAATATGCCGCTCTGCTTCCATCTTCTGAGTCATACAAATATAACTGACTTTGTGTAATTAATGTAAATATGTCTCAAAACTACCTACATCTGACCGGGGTATGTGGTGAAATGAGGGTGCCTAAAGCACAGTGCCTATTACCTAAATAAACAGTCAATAAATCTTATTGTATTAAAATGATCTCAATAAGAAAGCACATATTGATTGTTTGCTACTCATATAAATCTGCTGAGGAAAAGACATCTCTAGGTAGAAGAGATCTTGTATTTCCACTTTGAGTTAAAAAGATAGTCTGTGAAGACAAATTGCACACAGGCAAATCCAAAGATGCTAATTGAAATAATGGAAGGAAAACCCACTCTAATTAAGGCTCCTATAAATTTAGCCATGACATTAATTTTTTAAAGGAATTCTTTTTTTGTTTTTCTCTTTCCAAAATGGTTGCATGCTAGAGTATAAACATTTTCAATTGCCCTTTGTTCCCTTAATTTGCCCCCACACCTACCCATTTTAATGCAACTTTTGTTCTTCTCTTTCTATTCCTGATGTGGAATGCAAAAAAGTATACTTTACCCATGTTTTCTGGTAAAAGGAGAAAAATCTAACACACAGCCTAGGTCCTAATGTTTTGTTAGAAAATAATGAGTCAGAATCAAGGGCTAGATAATAAAAAACACTGTTCAAATACCCAGATCAGGGGAATAAGGAAGTTGAAGTCTAATGTAAAAGGAAAAGTAACCAGTCAAATTGAGGGACAAAATAAACAGTGCTCACCATGGATGTTAGAATACAAAGAAACTTTATTAAATGGGCAGCTCTACTTATGATCCCATGCTCTTAAAGTCTTTTGCCTCCTTTTATGAGCGTTTAGGACCAGTGACCCCACTACTGAGTTGATGTTGGGGTCTAAAACTAAATGTTGGCTCTCTGGCATCAGATGAGAATCCTCGAGGCCTAGAGGCAAGTATAGAGGCCAATAGACTGTTAGAATCATCCATTCTGACTTTGTGCTTCATGGACTTCCTACTACTTTGAATTTGTTATTGTAATGCATTGTATGTGTTTTAAAGCAAGAGTGTGTAGTATAGAAGATTTTCGATGGTGGAGAAAGTTAAAGTTGTTTTTCTATATTTGGACAGATAGTCTGCTTATGGAATGCACCATAATGATTAAAGCCGAAAGTCATAAAAAATTACGGTCAGATGGTCATGAAGACAATACTGCTGAGTGGTCTTTACTAGAATGAATATGTCAGTCTTCACAGGCACCAGAGCAATGTGGTCCAAGGCAAAGTCTCAAAAAATAGAGAGCAGCATATTTGGTGAATGATATTGTTAAATACAGCATAATCTTCAGAAATTTAGACAAGGGGTACCTGGCAAAAGAAAGAACGAAAGGAACAAGTGATAACGAGAACACTTTGCTCATTGTCAGTGATAAAGAAGATTCTTAATGCACTCATTAATATGACATTTGTTTTTTTTTAATTGTTTTATTCATGTTCAATTGCAGTTGTCCCCATTTTCCCCATTGTTCTCCCCTACCCAGCCGATATCCTTCTCCCACTTTCAATCCTCCCCAGCACTATCCTCATCTATGGGTCCTTTGTACACATTCCTTGACTTGACCGTCCCCATCTTTCCCCCATTATCCTCCTCCACCCTCCCCTCTGGTCCTGGACAGTTTATTCTTCTTTTCTTTTTTTCCTCTTGTGTATATCTATTATTTATTTACTTACTTACTTATTTATATTGTTGTTAAAATACAGTTGTCTCTATATTCCCACCACACTTTAACCTGCCCCATCTACCCAAACTCATGGCCTCAATCCTACTTCCCTTTGGCTTTGTCCATGTGTCATTTATACATGTTCCTTGATGATGCTTCCCCTTCCTTCCCCCATTATCCCCCTACCCCACACTTCTGGTTACTGTTAAGTTTCTTCTTTTCAATATTTTATTTATTTATTTTTCAAGAGATGGGAAGTGAGGGAAAAAGAGAGGGATAGAACTATCAATGTGTGGTTGCTTCTTGACTGTCCCCTACTGGGGACCTGGTCTGCAACCCAGGCATGTGCCCTGACTGAGAATCGAACCAGTGACCTTTTGGTTCACAGGCCAGCACTCAATCCACTGAGCCACACCAGCCAGGGCAATGCAAGTTTCTTCTTTATTTCAATGTCTCTAGTTATATTTTACTCACCTTGTTTGCTTGTTTTTTTATTTAATTTTCACATGTTTTATTTTATTTTTTTAACTTTTTTATTGTTGTTCAAGAACATTTGTCTCCATTTTCCACCCACCAGTCTCCCTCCCCAGCTGAGCCATCCTAACATCCTATCCATTATCCTACTCCCTTTGGTTTTGTCCATGTGTCCTTTATAGATGTTCCTGAAAACCCTTCCCCCTTTTGCCCCCATTATCCCATCCCTCTTCCCTTCTAGTTACAGCCAGTTTGTTCTTAATTTCAATGTCTCTGGTTATATTTTGCTTGTTTATTTGTTTTGTTGATTAGGTTCCATTTATAGGTGAGATCATATGGTATTTTTTTTTCACTTCCTAGCTTATTTCACTTAGCATAATGCTCTCCAGTTCCATCCATGTTGGTACGAAGGGCGGGACTCCTTCTTTCTTTCTGCTGTGTGGCATTCCATTGTGTGAAAGTACCATAGTTTTTTGATCCACTCATTTACTGATGGGCTCTTACATTGCTTCCAACACTTGGCTATTGTAAATTGTGCTGCTATGAACATTGGGGTGCATATGTTTTTTTAAATTGGCATTTTGGGATTCTTAGGGTATAGTCCCAATAGTGAAATTTCTGGGTCAAAAGGCAATTCCATTTTTAGTTTTCTGAGGAAAGTTCATACTCTTTTCCACAGTGGCTGCACCACTCTGCATTCCCACCAACAGTGTATTATAATTCCCTTTAATCCACAATCTTGCCAGCACTTGTTTGTTGATTTGTTAATGATGGCAAGTCTGATTGGTGTGAGGTGATATCTCATTGTGAATTTTTCCTTTTTTAATTTTATTTTTAATTATTTCATTATTGTTTAATTATAGCTGTCTGCATTTTCCCCCCACCACTCACCCCCACCCCAGCCAAACTCACCTCCCTCCCTTACTTCTCCCCTTCCCCTTGATTTTGTCCATGTGTCCTTTTTAAATACTTTTATTTAAATTGTTATTCAAGTACAGTTTTCTGCCCTTTACCCCTATCCCAGCCCACCCCCACCCCTGCCCACCCCTCCCATTTCCACCCCCCTCTTGTTATTGTCCATGTCTCCTTTATACTTGTTCCTGCAAACCCTTCCCCTTTTCCCCTGAAATTCCCTCCCCTCTGGTCACTCTCATTGTTATTTTAGTTTGTATCTCTCTGATGACTAGTGATATGGACCATTTTTTCATGTGTCTGTGTGTCTTCTGTATGTCCTCCTTGGAGAAGTGTCTGTTCAAGTTTTTCCCATTTTTAAATTTAGTTGTTTGTCTTCCTGGAGTGGAGTCATGTGAGTTCTACATGTATTTTGGAGATCAAACCTCTGTCTTAGGTATCATTGGCAAATATATTTTCCAATATGGTTAATTCCTTTTTCATTTTGCTGATGTTTTCTTTAGCTGTGCAGAAGTTCTTTAAATTGATGTAGCCCAATTTGTTTATTCTTTCCTTTGTATCCCTTACTCCAGGGGTATATTTGTGAAAATATTGCTTCCTGAAATATCTGAAATTTTCTTGCCCCTGTTTTCCTCTAGGACTTTTATGGTGTCATGACTTATATTTATGTCTTTTATCAATCTTGAGTTTATTTTTTGAATGAAGTTAGTAGTCTAATGTCATTTTTTTTCATGTACTTGTCCAGTTCTAAAAACATCATGTCTTGAAGAAGGTATTTTTACTGTATTTTATGCTTTGGCCTACTTTGTCAAATATTAATTGATCATAGTGTTATGGGTTTATTTCTGGGCTCTCTATTTTGTTCTATTGATCTAAGTGTCTAGTCTTATGCCAGTAACAGCTCTTTTCATTATTGTGGCCTTGTAATGTAATTTGATATCAGGTATTTTAATCTCTCCTACTTTGTTCTTTCTCAACATTGCTGAGGCTATTCAGGGTCATTTATACTTCCATATATATATATATATGAAATATTTATTGTACATCTGTGAAATATGTTATTGGTGTTTTAATAGGATTGTGTTGAATCTATTAATTGTTTTGGGTGGTGTGGACATTTTAATGATATTAATTCTTCCAATCCATGAAAATGGTCCATGCTTCCAATATTGTGTGTCTTCCTTAATTAATTTCTTCAGTGTTTTATAATTTTCTGAGTACAGGTCTACCTCCCTGATTAGGTTTATTCCTAGGTACTTTATTTATATTCTTTCTATAGTAAATGGGATTCATTTCCTAACTTCTCTTTCTGATATTTCATTTTTGGTGGACAAAAAGCCTTTGAACTTCTGAATATTGACTTTGATTTTGACTTTGTATATTGCTGTTCCACCAAATTCATTTTTTACGTTGAGTAGTTTCTTGGTACCTTATAGCCACCAATAATAAATAACTAGAGGAAAAACCCAAGTCATCTATAAACAATAGATGTCATGTCATCTATAAACAATGACAGTATTACTTCCTCCTTTCCAATTTGGATGCCTTTTATTTCTTTTTCCTGTCTGGTTGCTGTGTCTAGGACTTCCAATACTATGTTGAATAGAAATGGTCAAAACAGACATTCTTGTCTTGCTCCTGACCTCAGTGGGAAAACTGTTTGTTCCTGCCCATTGTGTATGATGTTCGCTGTATGTTTCTTGTATAAGGCCTTTATTATGTTGAGGTATGCTCACTCTACTCCCACTTTGCTGAGTGTTTTTATCCTAAATGAGTGCCGAAATATATCATATGCTTTTTTAGAATCTATTGATATGATCATGTCATTTTTCTTTCCTTTTGTTTATGTGATATGTTAAATTTATTGATTTTTAAATAATGTACCATCCTTGCATCCCTGGGATGAATCCCACTTAATCATGGTTTATGATCTTTTTAATGTATCCATAGATAGAATTTGCCAACATCTTGTTGAAGATTTTAGCATCTATGTTCATCAGTGATATTGGCCAATAGTTTTTCTTTCTTTGTTGTATCTTTGTCTGATTTTGGGATTAGGATGATGCTGGCCTCATAAAAACAGTTTATGAGTCTTTCATCTTCTTGGATTTTTTAAGAATAGTTTAATGAACTTAGAGGTTAGCTGTCTATTAAATATTTTGTAAAGTTCTCCTGTGAAACCATCCAGTACAGGGCTTCTGTGTGCCAGGAGTTTTTGGATTACTGCATCAGTTTCACTAGATATTATCAGTCTGTTCAGGCTTTCTCCTTCTTGATCCAATTTTGGAATATTATTTATTTCTAGAATAAATAATGCATATAGTTGTTCATATAATTTCTTACTATCCTTTGCATTTCTGTTATATCAGTTGTAACTTCTTTTTCTTTTCTGATTTTATTTACTTATGTCCTCTCTCTTTTTTTCTTGATGATTCTAGTAAAAGACTGGTTGATTTTGTTTATCTTTTCAAAGAACTGGCTCCTGGATTTATTGATCCTCTGAATTGTTCTTATTTTCTCTATGTCATTTAATTCTTCTCTGATCTTAATTATTTCTTTCCTTCTACTTGCTCTGGGCTATGCTGTTTTTCCTCTAGTTATTGTAGATGTAAGGTTAGGTTGTTTATTTGAAATGTTTCTGTCATTTTTAGGTAGGCCGGTACTGCTATTACCTTCTCTCTCAGGATTGCTTTCCTTGTGTTCCATAGGCTTTGGGTTGTTGTATGATCATTTTCATTTGTTTCCAAAAACTTTTTGATTTCTTCCTTAATCTCAATGCTAACCCATTCATTTTTTACTAACATGTTTTCCAGTCCCCATGAATTTGACTCTTTTTGAGTTTTTTTCCTTGAGGTTGGTTTCTAGTTTCAAGCCTTTGTGGTCTGAGAAAATGCATGATATGATTTCAATTTTCTTGAATTTGTATAGAATTGCTTTCTGTTCTACCATATGGTCTATCTTAGAAAATATTTCATATGCATTTAAAAAGAATGTGTATTTTGCTTCTGTGTGGTGATGGCTTTTGTATATATCATGTCCATTTAATCTTGTGTGATGTTCAGTGCCATAATATCCATATTGATTCTTTTTATGAAAGATCTATCCGTTGCTGACAGTAGGGTTTTAAAATCCCCTCCTACAAGTGTGTTACTGTCTATATCTTTCTTGAAGTCCTCCAAGATTTTCCATATATATAGGGTGCTCCTATGTTAATGCATATATGTTTACAATGTTTATGTCTTCTTGATAGATTCTACATTTGGGTATTATCAATTGCCCTTCTCTGTCTCTTTTTATGACCTTTGTTTTTAAATCTATTTTGTCTGATATACATATTGCTACACCAGATTACTTTCTTGTGTATTTGTTTGGAATATTTTTTCCAACCCTTCCTTTTCAGTACATGTAGGTCTTTTGTTCTGAGGTGGGTCTCTTGTAGACAGCATATATGTGGGCCATATTTTCATATCTATTCATCTAACTTATGTATTTTAATAGGGGCATTGAATCCAGTTACATTTAAAGTTATTATTGATAGCTACTTATTCATTTTTCTTCCTTTGTACCTGTGTTCCTTTCTGTCTTGATCTTTTTCAGCCTCTTCTCACAGCAGTCCCTTTAACATATCTTACAGTGCTGGTCCAGTGGAGGTGTATTCTTTGAGCCTTCTTTTGTCTGGGACTCCTTATTTTGCCTTCCATTTTAATTGAGAGTCTTGCTGAATAGAGTAGTCTTGGTTGTAGGCATTTGTTTTTCATTCCTTGGAATATCCCTTGCCATTCCCTTCTGGCTTGTAATGTTTCTATTGAGAAGTCAGCTGCTAGCATTATCAGAGCTCCTTTGTGTGTTACTTCCTGTTTCTCACTTGCCGCCTTTAAAACTCTCTCTTTGTCTTCGAATTTTGCCATTTTAATTAGGATATGTCTTGGAGTGGGCCTCTTTGGGTTCATCTTGATCGGGAACCTCTGTGCTTCCTGGACTTGTGTGATTTTTTCTTTCATAAATTTAGGGAAGTTTTCTGTCATTACTTTTTCAAATAGATTTCCTGTCCCTTGCTCCTCTTCTTCTCCTTCTGGTATCCCAAGTATGTGGTTATTATCGTGTTTCATGTTTTCCTTGAGCTTCCTAAACCCCTATTCATTCGTTATGAGTTTCTTAGTCATATTGTTAGTCTATGGGGACTTTTTTCTGCCTTGTCCTCTAGCTTGTTGATTCAGTCTTCTGCTTCATCTAACCTGCATTTTATTCCTTCCATTGTGTTCTTCATTTCAGATATTGAATTTTTCATTTCATATATTTTTTCCATATTTATATATAGAGAGAAGGGATACTAAGAGTGCTGGATGAGAGCCATGCTAAGACAGGAAAAAATGAACATTTTTAAAAAAGGAAAGAGCCCTGACTGGTGTAGCTCAGTGGATTAAGCTCAGGCCTGTGAACCAAACAATTGTGGTTCAATTCCCAGTCAGGGCACATGCCTGGGTTGCAGGCCAGTTCCTAGCAGGGGATGCATGACAGGCAACCATACATTGATATTTCTCTCCCTCTCTCCTTCCCTTCCACTCTAAAGATAAATAAATAAAATCTTTAAAAAAGGAAAGCACAGGAGTAATGCAAAGTGGGGTAGCAGGTGGGAACACTGAAATTTGTGATTTGAAATACAAATATAGTCACTATCTAGAAATAAGATGAAAAACTTTAAAACAACCACCTCATCCACAACCTATGAGTAAAGATTGATAAATACAGAGAGAAAAATAAGGTATTTTTAAATGGAGGAAGGAATGTGAGATGACTAATAACTATTAGAAATGGTTTTGAGAGGCTGGAGTGGGGAGCAATAGTAAAAGTGCAGAATAGAAACATTTCATAGCAAAAGAGAAAATACAATTTAAAACAAAACTACAAAGAGGGAGGAAAGAGGTAGTATTGGGTAAGAGAAGGGAAGAGCAATATATGAGATTGGAAATAGACTATATTATAAAACATGGTGCCATATTATGCCCAAACTTGAAGGATATGAAATGAATGTCAAAGAGCTAAGCAGGAGAGAAGATAGTGCCTTTTTTGCCTGTCTCCATTTTCTCTGCTCTACTGTATTTAGTAAATAGGGGTCCAAGGAGCTGCGTAGTATGTAATGTCTGGCAAGTAGTGTCTAGTGAAGGGACCTATAGTATTTTTTCTTCTTTCTTTAAGGAAATGGGTGTAATAGGAAATTCCTGAACCTGGCCTCACCAATCTGCAAGCCTGATTTTAATTCCTACTGTGTTCTTGAATTCAGAAAGCGTATTCTTCACTTCCTCCTGGCTCTTATTGATAGTTTCTATGCCCTTTTTAATACTGATGTAGTTCGCAGTAAGTTCCTTGAAGCTTCCTTGGAGTTCTTTGAAGTTCTCACTGAGTTCCTTTAGCTTCTCTATAACCATGGCTTTGAACTCAGTGTCTAATAATTTTCTTGCCTCTATTTCATTTAACACTCTTTCTGGGGATTCCTTTCCTTTCAATTGAGGGTTGTTTGTTTGTCTTCCTATATTAGGGATGACTCTGCTGGTTTGTTTCTTCTTCTTCTATTGATCTGCTCTGACTCCCTGTCTTTGTTATGTGCACTTCTATGGTAGGACACCCGTGGGATTCAGTGATGCAGTCTTCTCACTCTCCTGAATTTGATGCTCTGGTGATGCCCTTTGTTCTGTTTATGTGGCTCTCTGGTTGTAATTGGGTTTTGATTGTTGTTGGGTCATTATTTGGTAGGTCCTTCCTTCCAGCTGGCTGACTGAGGGTCACTCAATCCACCACATCTTGTATGTTGTTGTGCAGGTGTTTCCAGAACAAAATGACACAGCTCAGGAAAGAAACCCACACCCACACAAATAATTTCCACCCATAATCTCACTATCAGCAGCAAATGAACCAGTATTAGTAAGGGCGTAAATGGATTAAGACTATAATAAGAAAGGAGAAGTGAATATTAGATGAATAACTGAAAGAAAAATGATTTTGAGAGGGTAATGGAAGGAGCACTAATAATTGTGGAAAATCAGAACAGTGAAAAGAGAGAAAGTAAAATTTATATTGTAAATAAAAAAGGGAATGAAGAATGCAGAATGGAGAAAGAGAAGGGAAGCATATAGTACTAGGTTTAAATAGAAATTTTAAAAAATGAAGTGAGAGAGAAAAGATAAAGGAAAAAGGTAATTAAATAATAAAAAATAACGGAATTGGAGAAAAATATCCACCACAGCACTATCAACATCAAGTGAGCTAAGATGTATATATGTGGGATGGGAATAAGAGTGAAAAAGAAAGAATGAAAGGCTTAAGAGATGTCTAGAGAAAAGGGAAGTGATTTTGTGATGACAAAGGAAGAAGGAATACTAAGAATGAGGAACAAAAGCCAGGCTAAGACAGGGAAAAATTAAAATTTGAGACCAAAAAAATTGAAAGCGCAGGATGAAAGAAAAAACAGAAAAGGAAAAACTGGGTTAAGGCAGGAAAAGCTAAAATTTGATGCAAGAAAAGGAATGGACAGTATAAAGACAGAATGTATTAGAAGAGGGAAATGGTAAAATTTGAGATTTAAAATACAAGGATAGTGAAGATCTGGAAGAAAAGTTGAAAAAAATGCAACAATATATATCCTATCTACAACCAAGGAGCAATGGTTGATAAAGCTGGAGAGAGAGTGTGGGTATTTTAGGAGCAGGCAAAATAATGTGAGGTGATCATTGACAAGAAAATTGGTTTTAGGAGGCTAGATGGGGAAGAAATGGTAAAAGTGTAGAATGGAAATGAGTTGTAGACAGAAAACAAAATTTAAAATGAAAATAATAACAGAAAAGAAGATAGTAAAAGTTGGTAAGTGAAGGGAGGAGCACAATATGAGAATTGAAATAAACTATAATATAAAATCTAGTGGCATAATATGCACAAACTTGAAGGACAATAAATGAATATTATACAGCTATGCAGGAAAGAAAATATTGCAAATCATGGAATTTACCATGGTGAATTTGATCTTGATGGCATCTAGTATTTACCACTGCTTTTTATTTCTGGATCTGCCTCTAGTGACATCAGATAGTGTCCCAGTCCAGCCTTAGGCAACCTTTTTGAGACTACCAGGGATCTACTGTCTGTGGCTGATTCCTTCACCTGTTAATCTAGTTACTCTGCACTGAACAGTCAGACTTAAGCACCATACAATGGGGCAGAGTAACTCATGGGAGCATAGTTATTGCTTTCTCTCGGGCTGATGCCACTCAGAGGGAAGTGGTATGCCTGAGTAAGATGGCTGCTGCAGTATGGGGAATGACTCAGCACCAGGATCCTGGAGGCTGCTGTCTCAATTCTCTCCCCAGAGCCGCTGTCTCCAATATCTCCTCAAGCATCTCTAGTCTAGTCTGCCCCACCTTTTTCCAAGCCCAGGGTAAGTGGCTGCATATGAATATTTATGCATTGGTCCTTTAGATGTCTCTCTACATCTCCAACTGTCTGTCTCTGGCAGAAACAAACCCTTCCACTTTTTGGAGTTGGATGATATCTGTGTAGTTTTTGGGCTCTGGTGCTGTAGGCTGGGGAGCTGAGCTTGGGTTTAGACCCTCACTTCTCAGTGGTATTTCCAAGGCTGCTGAAATATCCCTCTGGCACTTCAGCTGCTGCCTTGGGAGCCCATCCCATTTTTTCATGTCTCCTCCGCACTCCCTGCCAGTCATGTTGTGTTGAAATTATTTCTTTTGCCTGTTTGTGGTTATAAAGCTTCTCTCCTCTGTTGTTCAATTGTTTATTCTGGATGATTTCTGCACAATTTAGTTGTAACTCCAGATTGGTCCTGGGAGGAACTTAGTGTAACCTGCACTCACTCTTCCACCATCTTAGACACCCCATGAATATAAACATTTCTGAGATAATATTTTCCCCTTCAAAAATAGATTTTTCATTTTTTCCTTACACATCAGTTTTTCCAGTATAGGACATACCCATGTGGTACTACATAACGTGCATGAATAGTTAAAATCCTTGTCCATTACCCAGTGTTTGACCCAAGTCACACTGAGTCCATCTATTTGATAGTACCAGGGAAATGCTCCACTGCCTTCCTTACCCTGTTCCTCCCTGGCCTCTGAGGGTTCTGGAACACTGGAGTACCAGTTGCCCTTATTGATATCAATTTCACTTCTTTTTTAGCAAAGAAGCAAATGACTGAGGGTGCTTGTCACAAGAGCTTTTGGGGTCCCTCTGGTTCTTCCAAACACTGTACAAGTCTACTTGGGACAATGAGGAAAAATAACTACCTTCATTATGTTATCTCTAAATCCTCCTGGGTCAAACTTTGTGTCATTTAAATAAATGAGAACATTCAAGAAAGATGGATACATCCGCACTGATGGGGCAAATAATAGGGGGAATCAATTGATGGATTAAAGTCCATTTGTATAGATGATATAGTCAAAGTCAGATTAGCCATGGTTTTAATCTAGGCTCTGCTTGTTATCAACTAGTCATATTACCTTGGGTGATTACTTAACCTCTTTGAGTCTTATCCATGTAAAATGAGGACATTGTCTAACTCCCAGGTTTCTGTAAGAAAGAAATGAGATGAATGGCATACAGTAAGTATTAAAATAAATGACACTTCAGCTTATTTTAGAACACAGTATCTGTAAGCTGCAAAAGATGCTATGCAGACAGGCAGTCATCTTTGGGGTTACAGTGTTCCATTACAGGCTGAATGGGCTAAATGCTGGAGAGAGAGGAGGCTTTGAAGGTGGAAGGAACAACACAAGCAAAAGAATAATGGTATGATAAAAGAGAACCTACTAGACCAGATTTTTAAAAAAGTAACAGAGTTGCAGACAATCTCTATTTCTTGTAGGCCAATCCCAAGAAAAGAGGAGACTCTCAAAATCAGCTTGTAAGTATTACTTTTTATGTTTACCATTCTTGTTGCCAGAAAGCTGATTAAGTTTGAAGTACAATCGGTTTTCACAGGAAATGGTATGGGTATTAATTAGAGTTGTGTGAACCTAGCAAGTTTCAAGTATCAATGGAGTCAATGAAATTTTAGTCACCACAACTTTGAGAGCCTCTCTCAAATCATGAAGTTTTTTATTTTTTCCAGATATAAAATAAGGAAACTTATTAACTACAGAACTAGATATTAACAGGATTAACATTTACAACATTTCCAGAAGGGGGGAAGGGGAGATTTGGAGAATAGAATCACTTAAACATTACTACTGCTATTCCACAAAATGCAGAAACATATGACATATTTTATTAATTGAATACACCTACACATGTTAGTCCAGTTTTTTATTACATCCCAAAATAAGTGTTTAACATTTTAAAGGCCTTGTGGAATATATTGATGTTCCTGAGTGTAGGCAGATGCACTTAAAATGGTGCTCCTTAGAATAATGGAATTAGCGGACTTCAGGCCAAGATGGAGGCATAGGTGGAAACACTGTACCTCCTCTCACAACCAAGATTAAGGACAACAAAGATTTACAAACAATAACACAACCAGAACACAGAAAATTGAACTACAGAAGTCCAACAACCATCCAACCAGACCAGTAAGAGGGGCGGAGTCGGCAGTCAGCAGAGAGGGAACGTGGCAGGAAAATGTAGTGGCTGCCAGACCTGGGAGTGCTGGGGAGCATAGGTGGTGCAGAGCTTGCAGATCCCAGAGGAGGGGAGGAGACCAGAAGAG
>PVKM010005408.1:0-47950 GCA_004027735.1 Carollia perspicillata | reverse complement strand
TTAACAATTGACAAGGATCCTTTCCCAAAATATATTCTAATTTTCTTAGGAAAAAAGATTCATGATGGTACAAATAATGCCCCTAATTCTTATATTGCCTTGATTTTACCTTTCCTTTCACACATAACGCAGTATGCTGATAGCAATAAAGTTCTGAGGCTAAGAATTCCAAAAGGGAAAATGGCATCACAAATGTTGTAATGTGTGGACAAGAATCTCTCCCTTTTGGGGTGAGGAGAGCATAGGATTATTATACAACACTGTGAGTTAAATAGTGCAAGATCGATTGGGCTGGTTTTTCTGCTGGTGAGAACATTATTTTTCAGTTTCTTGCTCATCCACAAACATGCAGACTTGCTGGCACTACCCGGTTCTTCTCTACAATGGATCTGCTTTGCATGAGGACCCTGACCTCTACTGTAATTATTTAGTCCTATCTTTGAACGAAGACACGCTAATGATGGCCACTCATTTTGTTGTATATATCATTTATATGGTTTATGTCTCCACACATTGCTAAAAAATGGAAACATTTGTCTCCCTTGAAGTTTTTGAGTTGACCTCAAATTGGATGAAGGAAATGAAGAGAAACCTGGTCAGTTAGTAGAAAAAAGTAATAATCTTACGTATTCTCCAGGATATACCATCCAGGTTTTTGAAGTAAAAATCCACTTCCTTAAATTATTATAATTTTAAAAATTTATTTAACACAAAAATAACTTCACTAGGCAGTGCCCTTTGTAGTGTGCTGTGTTGAACAAATCCTATTGGCAACTCCTCCCATGATCATAAAAATGCATTTGCTGCCACAGGTCTGCTCTAACATTTTGATGATGAATAACGGTAAGAAATTTATGTGCCATATAAAAGTGCAAATAATATAAATCATACCCAGTGTTGGTATTAAAGACATTTGCTTCTGCTGATGGCACGGAATCCAGCATCAGACCCAAGCGATCAATTCGTATGGGTGCCAAACAGAAAGGCCTGTCGTGGATACACCGGCTTTCACAAGTTAAGTGGGAATAAATGCACATAGAAAACTGACACTGAAATGCTGTGAACCATACTTGCCCTAAATGTTTGAAATAACTGTTTCTTTCTACTTTATTCCATTTTAATCCGGTTTATTTTATGACAGCATAGTAGCCACAAACCAGTATACTGAATGTGTTATCCACTGAGTCGAGATCTGCAATTTGACAAACGTAACATTAGATAATAACATCATTTCACTTAAAACACAAACACACAATGTTTATAGTACTTGCTTTTGTAAGGGCATAATGAGGCTTTGGGTCCAACATAACAGTTCTTCTATTGTCGGCTTTGCACAAGGGGTCTTAAAACATCCCACAAACATCTGGGGAGCCCCATCCGGGCACGATGCAGGTGACTGACTATAGTGTACTGCTCTCTTCGTCAGCAAGATAATGAGGATATATTTTCCTGTATCTGTTTTTCTCTCTGATCTATATTTGTATTATGTTTTTACTAAGCTGTACTAGTGAAAGTTGTCAAAATCATAATATTTTAGGCTCGAGAGTCTCATTTTTAAGTAACTTTAAAATTTTATGTGTAAATTAAGTATAATTGAAAGATGTGTTCTAAAATGGGCCAGAATTTTAATCTTGAAAACTTTAAGGCCTTTTCACTCTTTAAATATATTCACTGTTATATGTATTTTATGTTTACTTAGACAATTTTACATGTTTAAGAGATGCTAATTGTATTAAGAACCATCTTTTTTGATATTTGTTTTTTTTACTATAGTATAACATTTATTGTGATACTTTAAATGATAAGATCCAGAAATGTTTCATTGTTAATCTCTATGCTAAAGTTTATAACATAATTGGGGTGATTTTTAAAAGTTTATTGATTTGTAAGATAAAATATTTCTTCTTTATGGTGTCAAATGGAGTTACATATGCACATAATTAGGATGAAAAAATAACATAATAGTGACTAATGAGCCTTTATATATCTTTATATTTGAACATCTTGGAGAAAAACATTGAAAGTTTAACCAAGACATAATTGCTGTCACTTTGAATAATGTATCCGAAACAGAAAGCCAAACAGCATTTCAATGTCCTGGTACAGTTGGCTTTGTCCCTAGCGATATAAAGCCTTTGTCTGAACCCTCTGTTAACAACCCCAGTGCAATTTTACATTTTCCTTGTGTGGTCTTGGCATTTCTGTTACAACATTATTTAGACTTGTTCTGTCATTGTTCTTCACATTCAGTTGTTTCTTATATGTAAAGATCCCTCAAAATATTATAGATGCACTGCATACACAGGAAAGCCGTAAGAGGTGGGGTAGGGCAGGACAACGGCTTTAGTCTTTTGTGGGATTTTCAATGAATCGCATGTGTTAAAGAAACAGCAACATCATTTTAGGGTGATACGCAGTTGGAAGTCAGAGGATACACTAAGGTAGTCCTCCCTCCCCTAGAAAAGCCTGGATCCTGAGCGTGCAGAAGAGATAGCAGTTCCCCATGGCATGTAAAGAGAGTCAACCACCGGACTTGGGGGGAACAGAAGTGAGCCCAGTTCCTGAGAAGAAAACACAAAGCAGGAAACAAGGAAGCCCGACCTTTGATGAAGAATGGATCACCAAAATGTAGGTGAGGACAAAACCAGAACAGAAGCATTTCTTATTAACAGGAAAGGAAGCCTTGATAGCAGAAAGGGACAGCCCAAAGCAGAGGGGCAGGGTAATTAATAATACCATGAACTGGCTCTGGATAAATGAAAGAGAGAAATTTGCGAAGGTGAGAACAGAAACGATTCCCTTTGCTCCAGTGATGCTGTGATGAAGGAATCTGAAGCATAAGAATTGTATGTCATGAATAATTTGTCTCGTAGAAATGTGCTTAACTTGTTTGACAGTAAATTGGAAATCATCTTCACGCTTTGGTGAGGGTGAAGGAAGGCGCTACACATTCTGGTGACATGTTAATACTGTCAGGCCTCCTCAGTTCGTCTCCCTTCGCCATGTCAGACAGATGGAGATCCTGACAAAGTGCTTCCTTTTCCACTTCTGATGCCCAGAGAAAGCAGACTCGGTGAAAGGCACTGATGCCTTCCATCTAAAAGATTTACATAGGATTAGAGCAAACAAAAAAGATAATATGATATAAGTATGTAAGTACATAAGTCATTTCAACCAATGGCACAGATGCCTCAATGATTGACATACAGAAATAGCAATTTGATTTGAAAGGGCCTTTATTATTTATAATTTTGAAAATATACCTCATTCAAGTTTGTGTCTGTCTACATTTGGTACCAGTTAAGCATAGCACTCAGAAAATACAAAGAAGCAAGAATATCGATGACAAGAAAAATAATTTCAACACTTGTTAAAAGCCCTTCTTCTCTCTGTCTCGGACCCCAAGTCTTAGTGGAAAGTATTGGGATTATTTGTCTTTCTCATTCATAATACATTCCTTGTATACATAGTCTGTCTCCACTAATAATCTTCTGCACTATTATTATTTCTCTAAACTATAAGCTAAAACAAAACCTGGGTAATAGTTTCACTCTCCTGATTACTAAATGTTCCCTGCCTTGTGATTTCCTATAGATCAAAGTTATACCACTGTCTTCATCAATTGTCTCAACTATTTTACAGTTTCATTTACCAGAATGGCCACATCTTGCTCGTTGGCCACCCGTAACGACTCAATATTTTCCAAGTATGCCATGTTCAATCATGCTTATGTGCCTTTGGGCATGTTCGTGAATTTTCCTGAAATGCATTTGTTCTCATTTTCTTCCTAAAAAAAACAACCCAGCACTTTCCTTCTATTAGTCCAATTTCTATGTGAAAGCTTCACTTACTATTATATATTAATTATCAATAGCATCTGTTTGCATTCATTAGATTATTTAAGTCAAGAATGTTTTAAATTCATTTTTATATCCCTGTGCATACCAAAACATTCAATAATGTTTGGTTGACTCTAACTTATAAACTGACTAAATTCTTATTGCTTGTTCTTCTAGAAGTCTAACATTTAAATTTCGTTTGGAAATGAAAAATGTATGCATGACAGTAATCATGGTTTTACCCCAAATATTCAAACCAATAAACAAAACACTGGCCTCTGATTTGTCTACATGCTTAGGGTGAAATTAATTTCCTGAGCCCCATGTTATTTGTAAGTTTCTTTCATACTATTTTTATTTTAAAAATATATGCAGCTCTAAAATTTACTTCAAAGTCTTCATTTGGAAATAATAGATAGCTTTGCATTTGGAAATCATATTGTTTATCTTATCAGCGACTCAACAGTGTTTGAAGTTGATGCTGTTAGTACAAGGTACACCAAATTTGAATTGATTTTTTTAATTGATCACTCACACAACTGCAAGCTAACACTACATCTTAAAATTTTAGTCAATTTATTAAAGTTATTTAGTGTACCAAAAAGATGCATATTGTATTGCTCCCCATATTCTGTCAAATCCTTTCAATATGCATACTGATCAATTTGTTAACATATTTTCAATAGGTAACTACATCAGTACCTTAACAACGGCAGAGTGATAATGGTAAGGAAAATTTACTTAAAGTATACAGTTTAAAATTATCTATAAAAAAGCATATGTAACAGAAAAATTTAAAATATGATATGTAATATTTTAAAATTACATATGTAAATAATTCTATACAGTGAAAAATTACTTGAGCTTTTAAATTTATGAATTATTTAATTATAAAATATTATACATGAGGAAATGTACATCTTTATAATTGTCATGGTAATTTGTTTCATTTTTTCTATTTTGATAATAAATTTCTTTTTAAGCTTAAATATCATCTTCTTAAATCCAAAATCCATTTCATTATACATAAGCATTATTCTGTAGCATATGTATATTTTGTATATTATAAAAACCATGCTTTATCTCTCAGTTATCTTGTATATTTGTGACTTGCATTAAGAGGGAAAATACAGGAGGAGAAGCAGGATAGAGCTAAATGTTAAAATTAAGAACTATTTTTGTTTTACAAATAATAGATCTGAGCCTGCCTATGATACACAGAAATGGAGAGTTCTCCTGAAAACGTTTATCTATGTTTAGCATGTGTGTTGCACAGGAGTTGTATATATTTATTTATTTATGTTTTTGGAGATAGACTGGAGCATGCTTAAAAGCTTATGAGAATGAATCAGAGGGTCTAAGATGGAAGATACAGGGAAGATAAGAAGTAATTGAGCAAGTGAGGTTCTGGAGAAAGAAGAAAAGATAGTAACCGGAACCTAGGCAGAAGGATTCAACCTGAGAATAATATTACATGTTGTAATAAAGTGGGATGAATGTGCTGGTACAAGAAAGTTTCCTGGTTCGGTGGTAGAACTTGAGGGGATTTTTATGTTATTTTAAATCTTCCATGTCATGATAATACATATATTACTATAATCCCTTCCATATACATACCCAGTATGTATATATGTGTATGTGTGTATATGTGTGTGTACCTAGGTATGCATATATGCGTGTATATTTATATTTATATTTTTATATGTGAAACACTGAGTTGTCTGGCCGAAAATATGTATATTGCCTTAAATAAATTATAGCTGCATTTTGCCATGATTGGCGTGCTAGTAAAATAGATTTACAATATTTGTATGGAATTGTGTTGCTTCAAAATAAATTCAAATCTGTTTTTAACAATTAAAATAAAACATCAGAAAAAACGTGTAGGAACTGCATATAATGTGACATGTAAAAGAAGATATCAAAAGAACTTCTAGCCCTGGCTGGTGTGGTTCAGCAGCTTAGGTGCCGGCCTGTAAATTGAAAGGTCACTGGTTCGATTCCCAGTCCAGGCACATGCTTGGTTGTGGGCCAGGTTCCCCCTCAAGGAATCAATGTTTTGGTGTTTCCTTCTCATTCCTCTCACTTCCCCTCTCTCTAAAAATAAAAAAATAAATGAATAAGATACACAAAAAATAACTTCTAAAAGTATAACTACAGACATTAATAAATAAGTTACTTAATTGCACTTGATAACTACCATTTATACAGTAATGTTCGAATATAATACTAATCTCCTAAGTTTCATTAATTGTAAAGTAAGTAAATATGAACAATGTAACTTTTATTCACATGAGGATTCAAATAAAAAGCAGCACGCAAACCCATGGCTACAGGCAATGAGACGGTGGTTACCAAAGGGGAGGGAGTAGGAGAAGAATGAGAAGGGTGTAGGGGTCCAATGCATAGTAATGAAAGGAGACAACAGAGGGTGCATTACAAAATCGTGTACCTGAAAGTTATATAACGTTATTAACCATTGTTACCCAAATGAATCTAATTACATTTTAAAACAAATAATGTTATATTTTCTAAGTTAGAGATTGTATTTATACTTTAAACTGCACTTATTTGTACTAAGTATGCATTTGTTACTAGTGGATTGAAATTAATATTATTGCCATTAGTGTTCATATATTAATATAATATAATATTATATTAAGTGTAGAAAAATTTAAATACTATGTCATTTTTAGAAGATAGTTTTTAGTAAAGAAGCAATACTTGGCAATGAAAATCTGATTTAATAACATTTCAGATACTCATACTAAACAACTCATGCCTTATATTACTATTGTTTGTGACATAAATAAAACATAGGTATACTTTTAGAAGTTAAATGATTAATGGAAGGGATGTTACCATAAATACTAGGAGCTCAAGGAAACAAAAATTTTTAAGATATAGAAATGACCAGAAAAAATGCTATTTGCTTCTACCTTATATGTAATCTATTTGATTCCAATTTAAACCTGCCCCATGATACAAACACAGATGTTTATAAAGCAAATATCAACTTAATTTTAAGAATGGCGATTGTGAATACATTAATTTAATTATGTATTAGTAAAGATAGTGCTATGATTTAAAAAACTACTTATGTATATAGACTGAGATATAGGAGACAACTGGCGAAAGGAAATCCTAAATTTGCATAATTAAATTTAATTGTAGCTCAAAATCGCTTTACTTTTTTCTCAGATTTTAAAAATTATCCAAAATTTTATTTCTTTCAAAGACTCACTAAAAATATCTATGGTTAGAAAAACAAACATCTTATTGCTGTTTCTTTATGACTGGGAATTTTCCCATGAGATTAAAATTGTTTCGTATCTGTGCTCACGAAGCATACCTAGTATTGTACTTTTCCATAATAAATGTCAGTTTGTAACAAACCACGCATCAATACTAGTGAGAAAATCAAGACTAGAATTAATAAAGTGATAAATATTATACATACTCTGAGATATACAGATTTAAGCTCTTCCAAAGGTCTGAAATACCAATGAAAAGTATTGGAGAAAATGGGTAATTTGTTCAGTACATGAAAATAGGCTGCACTGACATGTAGGCAATGTTTTTAACATTTACGGTGATGGGCTGTCAAGTCAGGGTTTTCAGTCAGACGTAGAGCTTTTCGTTCTCTCATTTCTCTCCGCATTCTCGTCTATCAAACACAGTCCTTGGTCTCCTGTTCTACCTAAAGACTTTCCTGACAACTTGGGATTCCATTATTTTTTCCTCTGTTCATTGTTTAATTTCTCATTTTTTTGGTAAATGGTCACATGTAAGAGATACACAGCATTTTCTAAAGCCACCAGTAATAAATAATAACAAAGAGGGATGAATAAGTTAGGATGATTCTAGCCACAAATACCAATAAAATCAGAAATGAAAGAGGAGAAATAACAACTGACACCAAAGAAATGCAAAGCCTTGAAAGAAAATATTGTGAACAACTATATGACAGCAAACTGGACAGCTAGGACGAAATGGATAAATTCCTAGAAATATACAATCTTCCAAAACTAAGTCGGGAAGAATCAAGGAATCTGAATAGACAGTTCACACCTAGTGAAATTGAGGCAGTAATAAAAAAAAAACTCCCATCAAACAAAAGCCCTGTACCAGACGGCTTCATATGTGCATTTTACCAATCAGTCAGAAAATAACTAACACCCCTCCTTCTCAAAATATCTCATAAAATTCAAGAAGAGGGAAGATTCAAACTCATTTTACAAAGCTAGCATTATCCTAATTCCAAAACCAGATAATGATACTACAAAGAAAGAAAATTATAGGCCAATATCCCTGATAAACATAGGTGCTAAAATCCTCAAGAAAAATATTAGCAATATGAATACAGCAATATATAATTAATATTATGGCATGATCAAGTGGGACTTACTCTGGGAATGCAAGGATGGTACAACATGCTCAAATCAATAAATGTGATACACCACATAAACAAAATGAAGAATAAAACCACATGCACATGTCAATAGATACAGAAAAACATTTGACAAAATCCAGCAGTCATTTATGATAAAAACTCTCACCAATGTGGGTACAGAGGGAATATGACTCAACATAATAAAGGCCACATATGACAAAGGCATCATACTGAGTGGGCAAAAACTATAAATGTTCCCTATAAGACTGGAAATAAGACAGAGATGGGTACCTCTCTTATTCAATGTAGAACTGGAAGTCCTAGCCATAGCAAAAAGACAATAAGAACAAACATATAGCATCCAAATTGGAAAGGAAGAGATAAAACTGTCATTATTTACAGATGACATGATACTGTACATAGAGAACCCCAAAAATTCCACCAAGAAACTACTAGAACTGATACATGAGTTCAGTGAAGTAGCAGGATGCAAAATTAATATCTAGAAATCAGTTTCATTTTTATATGCCAATAATGAACTAACAGGAAGGGAAATTAAGAATATAACCCCATTTACAACTGCTACAAAAAGGATAAAATACTTAGGAATAAACCTAATCAAGGATTATAAAAGTCCTGTACTTGGAAAATTATAAGACACTGAAGAAAGAAATAGAAGGTACAAGTAAGTGGGAGCACACACCATGTGCATGGACAGGAAGAATTAACATCATTAAATTGTCCATACTACCCAAAGCAATCTATACATTCAATGCAATTTCTATCAAAATTCCAATGATGTATTCACAGAAATAGAACAAATGTTTCAAAAATTCATATGGAGCCACAAAAGGCCCCGCATAGCAACAGTGATCCTGAGAAAGAAAACCAAAGTTGGAGAGATATGCTACCTAATATGAAACTACGCTATAAGGCTGTTGTGATCAAAACAGAATGGTACTGGTGCAAAAACAGACACATGGATCAATGCAACAGAGTAGAGAGCCCAGAAATAAACCCACACCCTTATAGTCAATTAATATTTGACAGATGAAACAAACATGTACAATGGGCTAAAGATTGTTTATTCAGTAAGTGGTGTTGGGAAAATTGGACAGATTTGTGAAGAAAAACTGAAACTAGACCATCTTTTTTACACCACACACAATAATACATTTAAATGGATCAAAGACTTAAATGTTGGACCCCAAGTCATAAATATCATAGAAGAAAACATAGGCAGCAAAATCTTGGAATACCTCATAGCAATGTTTTATTGGATATATCACCCTAGGCAAGGGAAACAAAAGAAAAATATAAACAAATGGGACTATATCAAGCTAAAAAGTTTAAGCACAGTAAAGGAAATCATTAACAAAATAAAAAGGCAACTCACTGAATGAGAGGATATATTTGCTGATACGCATGATAAAGGGTTAATACCCAAAATTTATTAAGAACTTACAAAACTCAACACCAAAAAGTAACCCAATTAAATAATGGGCAAAGGATCTGAATAGACACTTTCTCAAAGAAGACATACAGATGGCCAATAGATGATGTTGAACATCAATAATCATCAGAGAAATGCAAATTAAAACCACAATGAGATGTTATCACACACCTGTCCAAAGGGCTATCATCAATAAATCAACAAACAGGCGGCAGCGAGGATGTGCAGAAAGGGGAAGGAACCCTTTTGCACCGTTGGTGGGAATGCAGACTGCTGCAGCCACTGTAGAAAGCAGTATGGGGATACCTCAAAAAAATTAAAAATGGATCTGCCTTTTGACCCAGTGGTCCAACTTCTGGGATTATATCTGAATGAACCAAAAACATTAATTTGAAAGAAGATAAGCACCCCTATGTTCATTGCAGTGTTGTTTATAATCACCAAGTTAGGGATGCAGCCCAAATGTACATCAGTAGATGACTGGATAAATCACCTATGGGACATTTACACAATGACATACTAATTGTCAGTAAAAAAGAAGAAAAGTGTACCTTTAGTGACAGTATGGATGGAACTCGAGAACATTATGCTAAGTGAAATAATGCAGTCAGAGAAAGACAAGTGCTATGTAATTTCATTGATATGTGGAATCTAATGAACAAATTGAACTAACAAGGAAAATGGGGACAGAATCACAGATGGAGAGCAGACTGACAGCTGGGGGTTAACGGGGTGAAGGGCTTGAGCAAAAAGGAAAGAGGACTCTTGGACATGGACAACAGTGTGGGGATTGCTGGGCGAGGGAAGTATAAGGGGACTTGATGGTAATGGAAAAAAACAAAATAGAGATTAAATTTTAAAAATTGAAAATATTTAGAAATAAGCAAACTGTGTTAGCTCACTTAAGAGAAAGTCCCAAGGCAGGGTAATTCCAGGGTTCTTTAATCCAAAGACGTTGTTAAGAATCAAAGTGTGTTAGGTACACTCTTCTATGTTGATCTATCGGACCGTACCCTCTTATACGTTCTAGATTGCTCTAAGAGTTCTGGGTCTCTTTTTATTTGTGTTTTTCTATTTTAAAAATTTTATTAAATGCTTTGGGGTAACACTGGTTAATAAAATGGTATAGATTTCAGATGTACAACTTTATAATATGACACCTGTAAAGTCTGTTGTGTGCACACTACCTGGACTCTAGTCCCCTTCTGTCGCCACACGCTCCACTCCCTTCATCCTCTTCCCACCCCTTTGTGGTCACCACCATGCTGCTGTCTGTGTCTGAGCTTGTGCATTTGTTTGTTTGTTTGTTTGTTTGGTGCTTTATAAAAATGTATTCCACATATGAGTGAAATTTGACCGTCTTTTTTTACTTGGGCTTATTTTACTTAGCATGATACTATGCATGTCGTTGCCAATGGTAATATTTTATCTTTTCTTATGGTCGAGTAGAATTCAGTGACATATATACCTATTTCTTTTCAGAGTAAAAACTTTTCCTCTAGGAACTTTAATGTGTAGGGAAATTTTTGGTTTGGAGTAATAGCTATTCACTCTGAAATATTTGGAAACACTAACCGAAACCATTCTGAGGTAATACCTGAATAAAACACATTGGGACATAAATAAATAATGCCACTGACTTTTATTTTTGGCTTTGCTTTACATTCCAAATTTGAGAGAAAAAATGTTAAGAGGAAGAGTGGATTCCAATAATAAACAATACGTTTACTGAAGTATATTGTATTAGCCTCAATCAACACTGATTTGTTTGCAATCTGAGATTTAAATCTCTCAGAGTCTGGAAATCTAGACACCAACATCAATAACTAAACAATCAGTTGTTGATAACATATTGGCTACTGTCAGTGTAAGAAGGCTGGAGTTCCTAGTCTCTCATCAAAACCGTCCTGGGTCATTCCCAACTTTACCCTTAAATCCACTGAACATCAGTACTCTAACACAGCCCACCGGAACACCAAAGTTACTAACCTTGTCCATGTTTTTCTTAGATATCTACCCGTGTTCATACCAAAATTCAATTTATTGATGATTGCTCCTCTCAGTTGATAAACAAAAAAAAATTCTGAAGTATTTGAAAGACCAATACACTTAATGGCTCTGACTGATTATTAATATTTGAGTTTGTATTATATACACAACTGAAAGAGATATATGTGTAAGAGTAATTCTCTTCAGTGCTTACTGATTACTGGTAAAGAATGGAGCAAAATTATGAGGCTCTGTTGGATGTTTTGCATGGTTTTGCTTAGCTTTCGTGAATGTCTGATGAGAACAAAGATTATTTTGATGAAACTTAGGTAAAATTTGCCTTTAGTTTTGCTTAAAAATTTTGGTACATATACTATTCTAGTGATGATAGTTTAATTCAAATGAGGGAAAGAATAGAGAATGAGACTAACTGTTGTTATATTTTTTATTACTAGCATTGCATACAGAAACGATGGTACCCGTTTTTTAGAAGGTGGCAAGGAAGGGAACTGTCAGGGAGAATTTGACAGCATCATAAGCACATGGTTAAATGTCTGCTTTACTTCTTGACATGCTCCCACTAGCAGCAGCCCTTGATCACCTTTGGTCTTACTTACTATTGGCTCACTCAGTCATGCATTCTCATAGACAGATCTCATATTCCCATTTCCCTTTTGGCTTAAGTTTTGACAAACCAGAGAATGTTAATCAAAGGAGAAAAACCTCTACTTTATCTTAATTATAGAATTAATATTTAAACATTACATGTTTTACTCTCAGGCATTTAAAATTTACTTCCTACTTAGTCCTAATGTAGTAAACTTCAGTGATAATGAGAGCCAAGAACCCAGTTCCACTCCCCTCCTCCCTAAGGGCTACCTTGACCCTTTGGATACTCCACACATGCACACAAAAAAAAAAAACTGACAAGAAAGTTTAAATAACTTTCATCCTAACTCTTTTGCTCTTGTTATTTATTACATTAAATGTAATTCTGTACCTAAAGGGCCACATGAAAAGAATGTATCATCTTCTGAAATATATTTAGGGTATTATTTTACATTTAATTATTTCATGTGATTGCTATCACATTGAAATATTGTGCACTCTTTGTGGTTGGAACTCAGATAATATTAAAATTCTTACATTTGCCCTGGCTGGTGTAGCTCAGTGGATTGAGTGCGGGCCTACAAATCACACACACGCGGTTCAATTCCCAGTCAGGGCACATGCCTGGGTTGCAGGCCAGTTCCCAGCAGGGAACGCATGAGAGGCAACCATACATTGATATTTCTCTCCCTCTCTCCTTCCCTTCCCCTCTAAAGATAAATAAAATAAAATCTTTTTTAAAAATTCTTATATTTGCTTTAGCATCCTAACATCAAATAAGCACTCATTAAATATCATTAAACCTTTCTTTAGATAATTAAAACTATTATAACAAGGCATATTTTTGATGGCAAAAGAGAATATACTATTCCAATGGTCATTTAAAGAAAACTCTGGAAATCACATATAATTTTCACTATATCTAGAATAAAGTACCCCTTACAAGAGGAAGCAAAGCATTCAAGTTATTTAAGTTATTAGAAACTGTTGTGTCCCATTGTGTACCCTTCAGTCTACATATCTTTGTTAATATTTTACTATAAGTGATTAAAAATGTCAAATAATAACATATTCTTGATAATTAGTGTAGTGATTTTTATGAAAGTGAGTGTAAAAAATAGAGGAAATACTCAGCTGGTTTTACGACTCAGACCTTGGATGATATATCCTTGAATCATTCAGATGAAGTATCCATACAAAATGTTTTCTTCAGTAGACATTTGGTTGATTGTCCAGCACTAGTGTTATAGCTAAAGAATTTCCAAATAAAATTGGACTGTACATGTAGGTACTCGCTGAACAGGTTATAGGTGTAGATAATCATTCAGCTTAGAAATTTTATAGAATTCTCTGGGTCACTCTTCATATCTTGTGAAATTGTTCTGAACACAAAGAAGAAGAATTTACCCCTTTAAAATTAAGAATGGAGAAGAAAGAGCAGCTCTGGGCGTTCCGAAGACGGCCTGGCCCTCACAAGGAGACCGCGCTGTTTCCCTACTGGATGTAAACAAGCACGCAGAGCAGCAGACTCAGACCAGGTCACCGTGGGACCAGGCTACAGTGAGGTCAACAGCGGCCGTTTCATGATTTTGTCTTAAGCAGCGGCAAAAGGAAGACTATTGGAAATAAACTCTCTAAAATATAAAATCCCTTACTTTCTGAGCAATATAAATAAATATTTCCCAAATGATTACAGCTTCATCCTTGTTTTAGTCTGTTTTCTATAGATACATGCTATTGAGCTAGACGACCACAGATTTGCCTCCACTTTCTGACAGCATTCACTCTCGAAGGAGCCCCTGCTTTCTTTTACCCCCCCACAATTTACCCAACGAAGCCCCAAATGTGTTCATGGGTTGTTATTTCTATCACCTTCTTGTGGAGACACCCATGTTTCACCATGGCATGTGCTCTTCCTCGCTGCAAAGAGTGACGAACCAATTTGTTTAACTACAATCTGTTTCTGGTGGTCTTTGGCTTAAGTGGGTCGAGTGAAAGTGACAACCTTTAAAATAATGAGGCAAAGAAAAATAGTCATTGTCACCAAATATTTAAGTGATGCTTGCTATCTTATTTCAAATTCTCTTGCGCTAGAAACAAATAAATACTCACGTACACAACCCATGTTCCCATTCAAACCTGGAGAAAAACAGAGCAAATCTACTATGAGTTTACTCTGATGATGAGAAGTAACATCTTGGGTTAGGCTGGGATAACGAGAGGCAATTGTGTGTGTAAAGGCACATGTGTGAGATTTTTTTTTTTAATTTGGAAGGTAAAATTAATCAATTGTGTTTTTTTTTAGTGTCTTTTTCCCCCCAGGAACTTGTTGGGTGCACTTGGTAGGCTGAATAGTGGCCCCCAAAATGTGCAAGTTCTAATCCTTGGAGCCAGTGAATTCGTTACATTGTATTTTAAAAGGGATTTTGCAGATACAAGCAAGGATGTGGACGTTAAAATTAGGAGCTCATCCCAGATTGTTTGAAAGATCTCAATCCAATTACAATGAGTCTTCAACAGAAGAGCACTTTCTTTAGCTGGAGGCCTGAGGTGTAGCACAAGGAGGAGGGACTGGGAGGAGAGCGAGAACTGACCTGCTGCCCCGGTTGGGGGCTACAAGGGAAGCTGGAGGAGCAATGAGACAGCATCTAGAAGCAAAGACTGTACTCAGGCTGACAGCTGCCATAGAAATGAGGACCTCGGTCCTACAGCCGTAATGAGGAACTGAACTCAGGAAACAACCTGAAGGACACTGGAAGCTGAACCCGAGGCTCATGAGAGGAAGGAGCGCAGCCTTGCTGACACTGTGATTCCAGCTTTATGAGACTCTAAGCAGAGGACAAAGTGGTCCATGCTGGACCAGGGGCTCTGACCTACGGAACTGCGAGATAACAAATGGCGTTACGTCCAACCGCTAGATTTGTAGTCATTTGTTACTGCAGCAACAGATAACTGAAAATTCTGTTGGAAGCCCAGTGTTAAGCAAACGAGTTTGCTCTGCACATTTTTGGAATAACCCTTTTACCAGGATAAAAACGATTCTCTAGCTCAACATTCATTTTTGCATCATAAGCCTTTTTCCTTTTCTCTAAAATCTATAATCCAATTTTATAAATTAAAAAGTATTACATTCTATTTTTATTTAGAGAATGGAAGATAGGTATATGAGCCTTGCCTTAAGGAAAGACAACAAGAAACTACAGTGAAAACAAAGACATGCAAGAAATTCATTTGAACATAGATTAGTCTAATGCGTGGGTGCAGGGATAAACTTCGTTACACTAAAGCACCTTGGCACAGAGAGAAAAATCTCAGAATCTCTGTAATAAGTTGCTGAGAAGATGAGTGGATCTTGAGAAAGGTAGGTGGCGTTTGAGCAAGATGAAGGAAAGAAAGTAGGACGAAAATCCTGAATCTCGGTGTGTATAGCTAGAAAGTGAAAAGATCTTCAGAGGAAGGAATTCGTTTTAAAACAGATAACTCAAAAACACCCGTACTTAGTATGAGCATAAACAAATGTGTATTCACATAGGTATACATTTATATACATGCATTTTTAAATTTAAAAGGACACAAAAGTCCACATGATATTCTTAAAAAATTATTTTTATTACTGGTAACTGGCTTATAATTTTTCTACATTGCCCAAACTGAAAAGTATGCTTTATAGACTAGAAACATCTGAACCTGCCTCCTAAGGTTCAGGAGACCTAAGAAAGCATTTTGAAAAGATAGCAGTTGTGCCCAGTCAGACATAGCTTCCTATTTATTAGGAAATCATACAACTACTTCACAAGTAGAGCTGTTTCTCATTTGATCTGGCAAGCTTTAACTTTGATCTTTTACTTAAGCAGGGCTTTTGAATTTAGTATGTTATTTCACATTCTACATATGATAAAATATAAAAGTATACTTTGTTTCTTCTTCATTTCATTAGAACTTGCTTGGTTTCTAATGAAATCTGAAAGATTATAGTCTCCATCTTGAGGGTGCCTGCAAACTATTTTGGAAATTTCCTGAAGTGAGTAAATAGCTTAGAGTATTTTTAATCATTTAGAAATTTTATTCAACTGCACATGTAATGAACACTTGGCTAGAATGGTCTAATCAAAAGCAGATTTTTTTCATCTACCATCTCTGAAAGTAGGGGACTCAGGACTGAATGAGAGATGACAGAGTAGCCAAAGAACACTTTTAAAAAATATACAAACAACCCTACTGAAAAGGAGGTCAAAAACCATAAACAGACAATTCATAAAAGAAGATACATGAATGGCAAGTAAGCCTATGAAAAGATGTTCCATATGATATGTCATAGGGGATGAAAAATTCAAACAACAATGAAATGCCACCACCTACCTATCAGAATGGCTAAAACCTGGAACACTGCCAGTGACAAATGCTGGTAAGGATGTGGGGCAACAAGAACACTCATTCATTAGCGGCAGAAATTCAACATGATACGGCCGAGTCTTGTAAAACTGAACATATTCTTAGCATGTGATCTAGCAATTTAACTCCTTAGTAATTTTCCAAATGACTTGAAAATTTATACCCACACAAAAAATCCTATATACAGATGTTCATAGCAACTTTTTCCTTCATTTCCATAGTTGGAAGCAACTAATATGTTCTTTCCATGGGTCAGTGAACTGATAAACTATGATAAATCCAGACAATGGAATATTGTTCAGCAATAAAAAGCAATGAGTTATGAGGACACAGAAAGATATAAAGGAAATTTAAATGCACATTACTTAGTGAAAGATGCCAATCTGAAAAGGCTATATAATTCTATGACTGTAGGACATTCTAAAAGGGGCAAAACTATTGACAACAGATTAAGAAAAAACAGTCGCTGATAGGGGTTGGGTTGGGGAAAGATAAGTAGACAGAGTACAGATAATTACAGGGCAATAAAAATTATCTCTATGATACCATAATGATGTATGTAAAAGTCATTATATATTTGTCAAAACCCAACGACAGTACTGCATCAAGTAGTCCATAATGTAAACTATGGACTTCGGGTGACTGAGACGAGTCAGTGTGGGCTCATCATTTCTAATGGATGGGCCAGTCTGGTGGGGAATGGGAATTACGGGGGGAGGTTACACCTCTGTGGTGATAAGGGGTGAATGGGAAATCTCTATAGCTTCCCATCAATCTGTCTGTGAACCTAAGGCTAAAACTGCCCTCACAAAATGTCTTACTTAAATAAAAATGGAAATAAAAATAAAGAAAGGAATAAATACAAACTGACAAGAATGCTTAAAATAACCCCAAAGAATTGCAAAATCGTGTAAAGAGTGAAAACTCATTATCTCTTATGACTGGGAATGAGGGAGTAAGGGCTGCAACTCTTACTCACGGGGACTAATGAACAAGAGGAGTTTAATGAATTAAGGAATTGGGGGTAATTGGAAAAGTAATTATCTTAACTTGTTTTAATTCAAATATACAGCTATAGTTTTCCATTTATATTTTGCTATTGAGCCAAGCTCCTCTACCCCGTTTTGAAGATAGGTAACCATTGCTTTTCTGTTTAAAACATACAATGTATCTTCCATCATTTCCATTTCTGCTTCTTTAAGGTGCAGTGAGAACTTGGAGACACTTGCAAAGACATCTAAACACCAGAGCCTCCCAAAGTCTTCTGTTCTTTTTTTTTTTTTTTAAATTTCAGATCGTTCACAGTTGTCGCACCCACACCTATTTTCAGTAATTATTTTTAGTGCCTCTGCTTCTTCTAGGCGTTTAAAAACATCCTTAGATTTTATAATCGCATCACATTTTTCTTTCATGTTCAGTATGTATTACAAAAAAAAAGCAGAGTGTTTTTTTTTCATTTTTGTTCAATTAAAATTTGTTAAATAAGCATCCAATCCAAAATTTGCCTTTGACCCCATCCTCACCTTGGACTTTGCTGATTGCTCTCACATGTACTTAAAAGCAATCTAAATGCAATGGCTCTCTCCCTCCATCCATTAATTAGACTATTTTTAAGAAAATATGTTCAAATTGTCAAGTGCAGTAATGGAATGTCAAAAGTGTAGGATCAGCATTTTTCTTTCAGCTTAGGCATCTTTAGACACAAAGAGAGTTAACTGCACACCAAATTAAGCTATGTGAATACCAAGGGCTGCTCTTATTTTGAAGCATCGCGCCTCAGTGTACTACTGTCTGGAGACATTTAACTCAGGCCAACAAAGATCACTCATGTCAGCATCACAGTGCTATGCTGATAAATGCTTTACAGTCAGCTGGGACTGGGCGGGGAGGGGCCCTGGTTTGGAGCACTTGCTGATCTGTGTGCTATCAACGCCCCTGCGATTGCTGATGTGAAACTGTCAGTGGGATGTCCCTGAACACAGCGTTCAGAGGTGGGAAGTGCCATGGTTCCAGGGGCAGCCACATCAGCTGTTGTATCAGATAAAATAAGCCTTGTTAAATTCTTTTACTTCGGGTTTCATGTCACATGAAGTCAGAAATTTACTGATATACTTTAAAAATCATTTTTCTGTGACACTAACATTTAAAGTGCATTTCAGAGAGATTATTATACTAAACTGTTTTAATTCCAGCAACAATTTCAAGTATATTTGACAAAAGCACAGATCACCTATAAAAGAGGAAAGGCTTTCCATATTACATGAGGATATATGCAAAAGATAGGAAAATGGCCTCAAAAAACTATGCTTCGTTAGCTTTGTCTTTGCTTTCCATTACTCTTTTCATCACTAGAGCCCTGTTGCAGACATCTGTCATGAGTGCCCCAGGATAAGAATTACAGTAGAATTTAAATGTCAGGATACCATTTTAGTATGAGTTGTGCCTAGGTTGTGCCTAATGTTGTTCTTTATTGATCACTACACTACATAAACATATATTTTAACCTATTTATTTCACTGATAACTTGAATATAGAGATACGTGGAGATTTAAAGACCTTGTCTTTTAACTGGGAGTGTTATCAGTGGACGTGTAAAGTGTTATCAGTTATTAACAAATGGAACACTTCCATATCTTGTTCCAATTACATAGTTCGAGCAAATCCATTATTATGTATCCTCTGATGGGATGGCCTGATTTATAGGTAGCTTCCTGTGTGCTTCTGATCTCCTGTCTGTAGGTTGTTCACTTGCACTGGGAAGAGATGGCTTGTGAGAGAGATCTAAGTTTAGCCGCAAAACCATAGATTTTGTTCCTCAATATTTAAAAAAAATCTGATTGCATTAATTAAGTGATGTGACCCCAACTGAATACAAAATATTTCATTAATTTGCATAAACTTAGTGTATTTTGTAGACTTTGAAAATCTGTTTTTCTGATTCAATTCTGTAGACATTTCTGACTTTTGGTAACCCACGCATATTTTTTGAATGGATCTTTAAATTAATCATTAACAATAACTTTGGAGAAGACTTAGTTTGTATGGTCTCGGGAGCGAGGTCCCAGGAGTGAGCTCCCATACAGCAAAGGTAGGTGATTTCAGGCAGAGAAAACAATGTATCCTTCAAAAAAGGTGCAACATAGTATGATATGCCCTGAAAGAATTAGCATTGTGGCACAGATTTCAATACCCTGACATTTAGAAAACTTCATCTGTATCGTATGCATCCATCACACGATGTAACTGAGGTAAATTGCACACCTGAGAATTGAGTGATCATCTGAAGACAACAGGCCAAATTGGTAATTGAGGTGAATCATTTGTGCAATAAAGTAAATTTATTTAAGGGGCTTGATTGCCCATATTCATTATCTGCATGATGTGAAGTGCTCTACTTTCAACTCTGCTTTAACTAATGAGAACATCTTTTTAACATAATTAATGTTAAAATTATCTTCCCGATAGATTGTATCACTTTTATGAATTGATGTTATAGAACTTTATTTATATCACAGGACAAGCATTTTTAGGTTTCCTACATATTAACATATATGATTCTATGATATTATGAGATACTATCTTACAAGTTTTTATTGTTAGTTTTCCTAAATTTTCTCTTTCTTTACCCATTTTTAAGTGAAAGATACGAGGCAGAACAAAATAACAAGTATTATTAAGTCACTGTATTTGCTTTCCAAACTCTATGTTAGTAGGAGTATCGATAGGACTGAAATAAGTAGTTTAAAAAAAAGTAGAGGAGAGCACTGGCTGGTGTAGCTCAGTGGATTGAGAGCCGCCTGAGAACCGAAAGGTCTCAGGTTCTATTCCTAGTCAGGCCACATGCCTGGGTTGCAGGCCAGGTCCCCAGGTGGAGGCAGATGAGAGCCAACTGATCAATGTTTCCTTCCCTTTCCCTCTCTCTAAAAATAAAGTCTTTAAAAAAATAGTAGAGGAGATATTTCAGGTAATATGATGGACACAAACTCAAAAATGAAGGGTCTTTAGGGTTGAGGGTGGGATTTGTTTATGAACCTGGGAGTGTTAGTGATGCAAAATATTGGTGGTTTCCTGTGCAGAGGGCTGGTAGGAAGAATAATGGTCTGCCCCCAGATGCCTTCCTAATTCTCAAAATCTTAGTGGGTTCCATATAATCCTAAGAGTGCTCATAAGCAATAAGAGGACGTCAAAGATTTAGAGTGATTCAATGTGAAAGACAACTAATGAACTAATGAATTCAGGCAGTCCCTAGGTGTTGGAAAGTCAGAACCGTTTTCTTCCCTAGATCCTCCAGAGAGGAGTGGCACCTTGCTGATGCCTTCACATAAGCTCAGTGAGATCACTTTTGGATTTCTGATCTTCAGAAGTGCAAGAAGATAAATGTATGTCGTTCTAAGTCAATACGTTTATATACTTTGTTACAAAAAAATGCCAGGAGGATGTCAGAAACGTGGCAAGAAAATAGACAAAGGCTCTGCAGTGAGTTAGTTCAGCAAAGGGAGGACGAGAGTCCCACAAAGAGTTTCTCTTGCTCTAAGGATGGCATGGAATCAGAAGCAAGCCAATGGGCCTGAAAAGCCGTCCTTTGAAAGGCCATCCTACGAAACCTTAGTGTGAATGGGAGGACCAGCAACAAAATGGGATTGGACCCCCAAAATTAATATTTGTACAGAGTTCATGACCTTAGACCTGATTTACAGATCACTTTCGTTTTAGAAATATCAGATTCCTCGCTTAACACATATTTTGTTCACAAATCAAACTTTAGAAAATATTATGTTTATATATTCTAGTTCATATTTTTGGCTAATCACCAAATACTGATTTGATAATAAGCAATACAAAATAAAAGTGCAATAATTTTACTCCAATTCTATTTTAGATAGGGAACCAAGTATACTGATTCTTCCTTTAAATCTCATTAGACTCTCAATAAAATATTGATTACAAACTTTTAACATGCACATATTCACTAAATAATAGACTTTGAGATATTTATAAACTCATATGAAAAACAAAATACATATATTAGACGGAAAGTGTACACTCAACTATACCTGAAACTACTTACTGAGAGAGAATTTTACCAATATTTATAAAACTCTTTAGTCGGTCACTAATGTAAGGTTCACGTAAATATCTATGGGGGAAATAAAGTAGAATTTAAAAAACATAAGCCAAGTTGGATTCATTTCTCTACTTATTTTTAATTTTGAGTTCTAGAATTTTTTAAACTAAAACAGATAGAACAAGACCATTGGCATTCAGTTTCTGTGCCCTTAAAATTGGTAATTATATTAGAAGCATTAAAAATGTTTCATATGAACTTAACAAGAGCTCTCACCTGGTTTCAGAAGTTAAAACATTTGAAATGATTTCTTAGCTGCATTAATTTATCTCTACTCTTTCTTTTAATTTTAATGCTTAAATTGATGCTGTATTTAATGAGTATTTTACTATTAAAATAAAAATCAACCTTGCTAATTTCAAACAAATAACAAGACTAAGAATTTTTGTATGGGAACAATTTGCTGTGTCAAGTCAATTTGAAGAGCCCAAAATATTATTTTAACTCTAATTGAACTCTAGATTCCAGGAAATAGAACCAATTTAACGTATTGATAACATTCATTTTTCTCTTGATGGCTATGCCTATAGTGTTTTCAATTACCTAAACTAGAGGGAAGGGGAAATATACTGAAAACACCATTTAATATATATATTTTATATGGTTATGTCTCCTGGCTATTCAAATTAAGTTGGGTATTAAAGAGACTCGGATTTTATTTTTCATACTGTTATAAAATATGAATGAAAGGATAAAGGTAATTTATGGCAGCAAAATTATAATTGTATGCTGATGGAGTATAAGGGATTACCCAGCCTAAAATTTTCCCTTCCTAGGAAAGGAAATTAAGAGTAAAAATTTATGGAATTACCCAAGGTTTTTTGACTTCCCAGGAACAATAAACACAGGAAACTTTATCTGAATTTTATTTTCCCCCCTTAGGATTACTGTAGTGAATACACAATTTTTACATACAAAACTATATGGATGCTATTGCTCACAATCTTTTCTTTCAGTACTACCATATGTTATAACTGTGAAGCATGCATTTCATGAAAGCTTGCTTAAAGGATTTCCCCAATACCTCGCCTCATACTTTACTGCAAAAATAAATCTGTTGATGTTTGCCGTAGACTACAAATAAGTACAACAAATATCTCTAACCTTTTTCCAGTTCCTCCTCCTAAGCTTCAACACCGGAGAAGGCAAATAGATGCAGAAGAAACAGCGAGTGGGAAAAAAGAATCGAGAGCAACTCAAGAGGCCGTGCTCTGCTTTCTCACTGTGGTACCTTAGTGATGAGATCACATGCAAATTGAGATGGATGATAACTTCATTAAATTGATGTTAAAATTTTTAATGGATCAACATAGGAATGTGAAGGTATCCAGAGGACAAAGCAAGAGATAATCCTAGTATTGCATTAAAGACCCTGGTTTTGATGACTACGTAAGGATAAAATCATGAGGTCTTACACTCAAATGTGAGTATAGGAACTGAAATGACTATTGAAAGCCAGGTTCCTCAAAAATGCATCTTGCTCAGGGAAATGATAGATTTAGAAAAATTAAATTAAATTCAGAGGATGGGTGAACAGAGTGAGATTGTAATATCTTGACTGGAGATATCTTGATTGTTTTATTTTACTGGAGCTAGATAAAATTTTTAAAGGAGAGAAATAAAAGAGAAACAAATTTCTACCCAAATGTTAATCCATAGTCATGCTATCATAAATGTTTAATGTTCAAATGTGCACACATGTGTAGATGATATAGAGACTTCAAAATTTAGAGAGTAAAATGAAGTGCACTCCAATTGATAGTTTCAAAAGATATAAATAAAATCCTTTCTGAAGGAACACACTATTGTGATATAATCTTCATAATTTTAAACATTTACATCATCTAAATATCAGCTTGCAATAAATAAATAAATAAATAGTGGGAAATTACCTATTGTATTGCAAGGCATGACTAAAAACATTAGAAATTAATAACAGCAGAATTAAATTTTGATGTTTTCAAATATGATATCAGGTATAAAAATTATTTTTAAAAGCTGTATCAGAAAAAGATGATTTAAAAGAAACATTTTGTGACTGTACTGGAGTCTTAAAATAGACTTTAAAATAAAAGTCACATTAGCAGTTTTAAGGAGGACCATTACATTAATGACAATTTTAATTCACCATGAAAAAAGATGTATTCTACATTCATATGAAAATTTGTCTCATTTCTTTAGTTTTAGTGACAAAAAGACATGTTCACTTTGACAGTGGGGGAGAGAGAAGATACCATGTTCTCCAGTTCCCTTCTAGATACTAAATTCTATGAATTATATATTCTGTTGATAACAACTATCCATTTTGGGCTAAGACAGATTCATGCCAGTGCAGAGTTATTTCAGAGCTTTCAATGCCAGAAATGGCCTCTGAAATATGTGGATAATGCTTATCGCCCATTCTGGTAAAGAAACAGTTCAGCTTGTTAGCCACATTCTCCCTATCAGCTCTCCTGGCAATAATACGATATCGGAATTTATCATTTTCAAAGTATGTATGTTTCAGCTGCAAAGAAACCAAATTTCAGAATAAAAATAGACTACAATTAAAGAAAATACATGAAAATACCCAATTTCACATAACAGAAAGAGCGGAGGCATCGTGATCTCCAAATACAGAGCACTCAGTTCCATGGATCATTTTCTGTGCAGTTCTCTTGACTCCTGCTGGGTCATATGCTGCTTCCTGGTTCAAGGGGGCAGTGCAATCTATAGAAGCCAGAGGGCATTTGCTCACATCTGTAGGGACAGAGGGCACAGTCTGTGCCTGGCAATGAAGTGCATTTTTCCTTGAATTTTGTTAGACTATTTCTGGTTATCCACTAAGAACTAGCCCACAAACCCTTTAATTTGATTCCACACACTAATGAGATTATGCCCACGTTCCTGAACCAGACGCAAACTCCTCAAATCACCAGGGATCACCAAGACTGACTCTCACTAAACCAGAACCCAGAAATGCAGATGGGGTTGGCTTCAGCTTCTTCAAGTCACCAGAAAAGTGTGTGTTGAGTGAACACAAGAAGAAAAGTGGTTCTTCAAGTAAACTTGACAGTGAGGATTGGTAACAAATACGTGGACTACTTGGGGCTTAGTGAGTGGTATAGAAAAATATTTTCTATCTCTTGAACCTTACTAAGAATATTTAAATAATTTTTTTACTTAGGAAAAAATCAGAAAGTTCTATAAAATGAATGCAACTGTCATGTCTATACTATTTCACAAACTCTATTTTTTAAGGTAATCCAAACCATAATTATTGCTCTATCTTCCATGGAACAGAGATAATTGATGAAACCAGGGATGGTCATCGTCTTTAGTCATTTGTATATTTTGAAGTTTGATTGTATTATATTATGACTTTAATCAATGTGACTATGTTCTCTAGGAGTTCTGTAACAGGGGCTTTGCATTACTTTGGGTTCTCCAAAGAAACAGAACTCAGGGGAATATATACGTGTATAATTATATACCTATATATTAAAGGGAGAGAGAGGCAGAGGGAGAGATTGGAGAGAGATGTGGAGAGATCAACTATTAGCTGGTGTGGTCGTGGAGGCTGAGGAATCAGAGGTGCCGTCTGAAGGCCTGAGAACCAGGAGAGTGGGTGATGTCAGGCCCAGCCCCAGTCCCCAGGCCGGGAAGATTAGTATTTCAGCTCAAAATCAGGCAGAGAGAAAACACTCCCTTATTCACCAAATGAAGTCCATCCACACGGGAGAAAGTAATCTCCTTTATCAGTCTACCAATTCAAATGTTAATCCCTCCAAACACACTCAGAAATATTATTTATCCAAATATCTGGGCATTCTATGGCCCAGCCAAGTTAACACATAAAATTAACCACAAGTCTTTTTTTTTTTTTGATATTTTCTGCACTGGTTTATTTTTTTCTTTTATTTTTCTCTCTCTCTCTCTTTTTATTTTAGTTGTTCAAGTACAGTTTTCTGTCATATCACAAGTCCTGGAAACATTGAGAAAGTGTTTTCGAGAAAGCTGTTTTTTTTCAAAAGTATGTATTATCCATTACTGTGAAGATTTTATAGGTTTGTATTTCATATATCTAAAGAAACCGAGAACACTGTTAGCACGGCACATCTTTACTTTCATGTGCATTTGAAGTCTGTGCCGGTGACCTTCACAATCGCCTTAATTAGCCGAGTCTTACTAAGTGAAGGCAGTTGCACTGGTGTATTACTTAAATACGCTCGTAGTTTAACACCATTTTCTTCAAAGGAAAACTCTAAATATGCCCTTAGCTCGACCCATTCTACTATTTAAGTGTCTGGAAATCAAACATAATGTGAAAACCAGGCTTTTGTATAAAATTGGGGTTTAAATAGAAACACATTTAGGTAGCTGAGCAATGAAGTAGTAAAACTGAAACAAAATTTTATGTTTGCTTGGATAAATCTGAGATAGTACTTGCTGTTTGTGCATATGTATATATATATAATATATATACATAATATTTACATAATTAATTAAGTTTTTATCATTTATGAGTTTCATTTTGAATAGGCCACTAATCCTCTAGCTCTTCTGAGGGGAGTAAATTGTAGTCATTCTAATTTTTTTTAGACAAATGTCTTTCTAATACTCACTCCACTTTCTCTACCAAGAAGTTAGGAATGATACTTTGAGTAACCAATTACATAGATGTTGACAGCTTATTTTCACACACCCTGAAGAAAAAAGTACCAAGGTCAATTGTAAAGCAATTTAAAATTTTCTATTTATCTTACTGAAGCACTTTAAAATGTGTCTCAAATAGCTTCAGGGAAGCTTTTTTGCTCTTAAACCTAATGCATAATTGCAAATTGCATATGTTTAATGAATATTAGACAAAGGAGTATATAAATATGCAGTAAATATACATATAAATACATATATGTACATATAGTTACTCCTTTGCCTAATACTTATTTAATATACAAATACATAAATACACATGTGCATATGTATTTTTAAATTTATTTACAAACTCTATTAGGGCAGAGATACTTTATCCCCTGCCTCCCAATCCCCAGTTTCTAGCATAATTATTGATTCATAGTAATAATAGTGAATGCTTAGTAATTTTTTTACAATAAACGAATGAACAGGTGAATAAAGGCTAGAAATCTGAGAACATGTGTTCTTTGAATTTCTAACTTTACTAGATAGAAAATAGTTCCTGAAAAATAATCGTTAGCTGTCATGGGTTAGTTTCACTTTCTTTTTAAATTATCATTAATCCAAATAAGCAAAGTATATTAGTCATAATAAAAATTTTCAAAAGTTAATATTGAGAGACTTAAAAAAAATTGAACCAAAACTCTCCCATATGTTCAGTATTAAAGGCAGAATAAAGCACCTTAAAATATGCCTTTGAAAACATGAAGAGGAGGTCCTGAGAGCCCAAGATAGTGTTTCAAATGGCAGGAGAATAATATGAAAATGTGAAATGTGAAAATGAGTGAGGAACACAGTCCCTCACTCCATCAACACTCTCTGCGATGCTGTAAGAGGGACATATGGGAGCTCAAGCTGAAATCAGAAGTGGGAATTTCCTTGCCGTGATCATTATGATTTTATACCATTTCTGTACTTCTGAGGAGGCACCGTGGGTTAAGGACAACAAAGAATGTCACATTATAAGCTGCTTGAAATGCATTCTTTTAAAAAGAACATTATTCCTATAGCATATGTATGAATATGAATATATACGTAAAAATGAATATATACTTTCAATTGCAATTATTGCAGAATATTTACTGTCTACATTGTTTAATTTTCCCCCAAAATGCATTTAGATTTAAATCACAAATTTTTGTTAAAATTCTATTATATGAGTCCATTTATTTAACAGGTGTATCTTTTTTAAATGTGACAATATTAACAATATCTACAGCCAACTCACATAATAGCCACTGTAGCATATTTAATTCTCGATAAGCGAATAGGATTTTACCCACATCTAAGGAACTTTAAAGCGCACGGTTGACACTGATATCTACGGAAAGATGAGCGTGGGAGTTGACACACTCACTGGTATAGGGAGGTGCCACGGGAAGTTGACAATGCTGGAGCAGAAGGTGGTGCCTTTGCACAAACAGCACCACCGCCACCTCAGTTTTGCTAGGTGATCTGTACACAGAATCTGAGGTGCTATTTGAAGTGGCTCTACAGAGAAGACAATAAAATATGTCAACCGGAGTGATTAATGGCACCAGTAAATGGTGCTATTACTGGTGCCATTAATATAACAAGTGGTATGTTTAAGACTATTTATACATAAATATATGAATTCATACACACGTATGCATCTGCATGTGTACCTAGATTCTTACTCATATTGTTTTGTCTCTTCAAAAACATTTCGTAGAGATTACTAATTGACTAGTCTGAACTAGACTGAACATACCTGTACCTTTTATCATTTCACTTTGAAATATACATAATGTTTCAGTTACTAAAAAGGTCACAGTGCTCAAATTCTAGATTACATCAAAACAGATTGTGTGAAACAAATCTATTTTTGCAGTTCAATTGATGGATTCATTCATTTGAGACTCTAGTGAACATATTCTTTTACATATGCAAGCATGTATGGGTGGTGGGGGGGAAACCTTTGAAGTATTAACTTATTCTCTATTTTAATTGCATTTTTTCACTTGGAATTTCAAGGTTTACCTTCCACCCAATTCCAGGCTGGTAGACTTAAGTCACTCATTTTCTTAAGAGGACAGTTTTGTCTGTGGGACTAGTATAGCAGACATGTGAAATGAAATTATATTGTATGCAGGGAGAAAAAAAATCCAAAAACTAATCAGTGAATGTCATCTAGGAGAAATCCCCCTTCCAGGGGGCATGTGGCAATGTCTGAGGTGATTTTTGGTCACTGTAGTGGAAGAGTGTTATTTGCATCTAGTATGAAAAGCCAGATTTGCTCCATCCTACAGTACACAAGACCATTTCCACAACCCAGTTATCCAACCCAAAATGTCACTAGCGCCAAGACCGATAAACCACGGGTTAGAGAAAATGGTGGAAGAGGAACCGCATTAATGTGGGAACCATCAGTTTGCAGAGAAATTGAGTCTCTCCATTCCCACGAGTGCTAAACATGTCATGTCGAACAAATACTCCAGCTGTCTTCTCTTTGCAAGTCCATGAGGATTTTCCTTCCACTGCAGGAATCACCTCACCCACTCCTTCTCCAACGTGTCCTCATGCCTACTTTGACCCCCCGAGTTTGTCACCTTATCAAGTGAACTCTCTTCAGGCCACTCTTGTTTAATGTCCAAGAAGAACCGCTCAGCATCAGCTGACGAATGACCCTTGAACAGTGTAGGGGCTGAGCAGCCTCCACCCTGCCCCCCACACACTTTCCTCTCGGAAGGTGCAGGTTTGCACGATAATGTTACTCAAAAATAACATGGGTCTTTACCCTGCCAATGACCAGAAACAGATTAGAAATGTATGCAGGAAGAAAATGATACTTCTTTCTCTTGTTGTTCGCCTTTAAGCATAATATTTTCCCTTGTAAGTCCGTAGTAATTTTCACGAAATGTCATTGTGATGTAATTACTTTCATGAGATTGACGGCAACAGCCCATCTATTATAGATTTTTATGACATGCTAATTTCCCATCTGTCCAGGGCACTTCTCCTCATGTGCCAACATTTTAGAGAAAACTTGTAAGAATTGAAATCCTGCTCCTCTACTAATTGCAGTTTGACAATTATTAATGCAATATTCTTGCTAAAGGAGGAGGCACGCCTCTTCATTTTTTAAAAAGGTCACTTTTCTTAAAAAAATGATAGTTCATTATAACTTCCAAATTGAAACTTATTTTCTGCTAACATAAGAAGGCCCTGTCCCACTTTCACACTTCTCCCCAACCTTAAAGTGACTTCCTTTTTCACACTTGTTGTTCCCATTATTGTCCGTGAAATTTCTTTTACATAAAGAACCTTTCCAAGAAGGCTTGATTGAAACATACCAAGATTATAAAATGAATGTTAACTCTTCTTAAAAAAACATTTTGAATGCTATCAATGAATCAACCAATTTCAACCTGTACAACATTTTTTTTTCTGGTGATGAAAGAAAACAAACATGCAAAGAGGGCTGAAGAAACCACAAAGATGCTAAAATTTAAAGTACACTAGAAAAAATGTGTTGTAGAAGGGGGTCGCCTCGTGCTTGTAAATTGTTGCCTTTGTTCCTCTGCAGGGCTGGAAGGTCTGAGCTCACCAGGGTCCTGGGAGGAGGGCTTCCATCACAAGGAAGTTCATACTCTTACTCACATGTGTACAGTTGCTTTTCTAAATGAAACACTGGGAAAATGTTGAGAGGCATTGCTACATACTTCAGGTTTTGCATATAGCATTTCATTATTAAGTAAAGTAGAAAAAAGCATTGATGATGTTGAAAGGAAAAAGAGGATGCGTGGACAATTGGTGAGGAGGTCAGAGTGAAACACCAAAGGAGGTGACATAAAAATCATTCTGTTTAGAGACAACATACAGAGCGTTGTTGACTAGTGAAAGTTTGAAAAATACTCTGCAAATAAAGGTTTTTGACAAAATTTCAACATTCAGAAGTACTTTCAAAGAGATGGTTCTTCACAAAAGAAATACATATTTGTAAGTAACCTTACCGTAGTTTTCCCACTTAAAAAAAAATTCTGACTTCTGGCCAAGATGGAGGTGTAGGTAGACACACTGTGCCTCCTCCCACAACCAAAAGAAGAACAATGACAATTTAAAAACAAAAAACAACCAGACCTGACAGAAAACTGAACTGTATGGAAGCCTGACAACCAAGGAGTTAAAGAAGAAACACCCAGACCTGTAGGAGAGGTGGAGATGGGCAGCTGGGGCAGAGACGACTCGAGGCAAAGTGGTGGCTGGAGGCGGTGGCTGGAGGACCTGGAAGGGCAAGGCCAGGGCTGGTGGAGTGGGTGGTCCCACATTTGCATGTAGATAAAGGGGAGGAACAACTAGGGAGCATGGTGGACCGCACAACGCAGGGTCCCAGTGCAGGGAAATAAAGCCTCAAACCACTGATTGAAAACACCTGTGGGGGGGTTGCGGCAGCAGCTGGAGAAACTCACAGCCTCACAGGAGAATTTGTGGGAGAGACCCACAGGGTCCTAGGACATACACAAGCCCACCACCTGGAAATCACCTCCAGAAGGGCACAATTTGCTTGTGGGTAGCAGGGAAAGTGACTGAAATCTGGCAGAGAGTGGAGCAATTGCCATTGTTCCCTCTCAGACCCATCCCCCATACAATGTTACAGCCCAGCGACTGGGTTGCCCCACCCAGGTGAACACCTAAGGCTCCACCCCTCATTATGTAACAGATGCATCAAGACAAAAAAAAAATAGCCCAAATGAAAGAATAGATCAAAGCATGGGAAAAAATACAACTAAGCTCTGAAGAAGTAACCAACCTACCAGATGGACAGTTCAAAACACTGGTAATCAGGATGCTCACAGAATTGATTGATTTTGGTCACAAATTAGATGAAAAAATGAAGGCCACACTAAGTGAAATAAAGGAAAATATACAGGGAATCAATAGTTATTGGAAGGAAGCTGGAACTAAAATAAACGGTGTGGACTAGAAGGAAGAAAGAAACATCCAACCAGAAAAGAATGAGGAAACAAGAATTCATAAAATGAGGAGATACTTAGGAACCTCCAGGACATCTTTAAATATTCCAACATTCAAATTATAGGGGTACCAGAAGAAGAGGAAAGGCAAGAAATTGAAAACTTATTTGACAAAATAACAAAGAAGAACTTCCCCAATCTGGCAAAGAAAATAGACTTCCAGGAAGTCCAGGAAGCTCAGAGAGTCCCAAAGAAGTTGGACCCAAGGAGGAACATACCAAGGCACATTGTAATTACATTACCCAAGATTAAAATTAAGGAGAGAATCCTAGAAGCAGCAAGAGAAAAGGAGATAGTTACCTACAAAGGAGTTCCCATCAGACTGTTAGCTAATTTCTCAAGAGACTTCACAGGCAAGAAGGGGCTGGAAAGAAGTATTCCAAGTCATGAAAGGCAAGGACCTACATCCAAGATTGCTCTATCCAGCAAAGCTATCATTTAGAATGGAAGGGCAGATAAAGTGCTTCCCAGATAAGGTCAAGTTAAAGGAGCTCATCATCACCAAGCCCTTATTGTATGAAATATTAAAGGAATTTATCTAAGCAAAAGAACATTAAAAATAGGAACAGCAAAATGATAGCAAACTCACAGTCATTAACAACCACACTTAAAACAAAAACAATTGGAACAGAAACACAGAAATGGAGATCACATGGAGGGTTATCAACAGGGGAGTGAGAGGGGGAGGGAGGGGGAAAAAGTACAAAGAATAAGTAGCATAGATGGTAGGTAGAAAATAGACAGGGGAAGGGTAAGAATAGTATAGGAAATGTAGAAGCCAAAGAACTTATATGCAGGACCCATGGACATGAATTAAAGGAGGGAAATGGGGGTGGGAGTGGGTGTGCAGGGTGGAGGGGAGTGAAGAGGGGAAAGTGGGACAACTGTAATAGCATAATCAATAACATATATATTTTATAGCATTTATTTATTTATTGATTGATTTATATTTTTTATTTTTTAAAGATTTTATTTATTTATCTTTATAGGGGAGGGGAAGGAGAGAAACATCAATGTGTGGTTGCCTCTCGTGTGTCCCTTGCCGGGATGGTAACTGGCCTGCAACCCAGGCATGTGCCCTGACTGGGAATCGAACCACGATCCTTTGGTTTGCAGGCCCGCGCTCAATCCACTGAGCTACACCAGCCAGGGCCAATAAGATATATTTTTAAAAAAGAAAAAAACTTTCTGTGAATAAAGACTTTGAAGTCTTCTTTCTCAAGGGATTTAGGGGGAACTCCTCAGTGTGACTAAAACGCCACTAAAATGATGTGGCAAAAGAGAAAAACAATATTAGTGAGAAAGGTAAATTTAGCCGTGCTGATTAGCTAAATACTCACCTGATGTGACAGTTACTGAAACCAGAATTTACAAGTTGCATTAGATCTGTACCTTTTTATTTAATTTATTATAATGCTCTGAATACAGATTAACTCTCTCAGCCTAATATTTCTTGGCTCATTAGCATTAAAATGAGAACTGCAGGTTCCTTGGAATAACCTTTAAATTGTTTCTTCTAACTTCAGCATAACTTCTGACAGTATCTCTAAATCTCCTTGAACTATTATTTTGTCATGTTTTACTCTTCTCAAGCTGTTTTTAATTTAGTCTTACCAAGGGCTAGAATTTTTAAAGTTGACTTTTAAAAGCTATCCACAAATTTTGTCTGAGAGGCTGGGGACACGCAGCAAAGAACTCCCAAGACTTTTTTTTTAGATATGCTAGCAAAACTCATGCCATATGGTGGTTCTAAGAAGTCCCTAAAATATACCAAGGGGCATAGTGAGGGTGGCCAGACGAAATGTTTCATGCGTGATGTTTTCCCCAAATCTGAAGTAGCAGAAAAGAAAGGATAAACAAAAAAGCTCTTGACACCAAGTCTGCTGCTTTTTCAAAGGACACAGAAAGGAAATTTGCTGGGGGCACCACATGGTGTAGGTTGCAGCAGGTAGACTGCACAGAAACCAAATAATTTCATACACTAGTATTTTGAGAATGAGTAAAAAATAAAAGGGAGCGAGGGGTAAAAGTAGCGTTCACAAGAAGGCTGAAGAACCATCTAAAGGCAATGCTGGAAAGAAAACAGTCTCAAGAGTTCTTACATGACAAACGATCCTAAAGAATCACCTGAATTTCTTACTTTTGAATGAAATCACAGTAGGGATATGATCTAATTTTTTAAATACATGCGGTAGTAGAAGTTTGGTTGGGGGAATCTGCTACATTCAAATATTGAGGTGAATTTCAAACAGGCAAACAAGTGAAAATTTCTAAGTCAAAATAATCTTCAGAAATTCAAAATGAATTAACTTTATGAGTACTCCAAGGTAAAATAGACCTGCCTCAAAATAATTTTGTCTGAGAGTTTTTAAGTCATTTAAGGAAATTACATTTCTGTGTTTCCTTTTCAAGTGTGCTAAATTAAAACAATCATTTAAAATATATCACAAAATCAAACACATTGACTTAGTTATCAACAGAATTGAGAGGTGGTTATACATTGATTTGAAATTATTATATTCAACTATTTTATACATATTTACTAGTTGAACAATATTAACTCAGTCACCTAATAAAATACATATTTTAATAATTACCTGTAGTGTCCTTAGGTTTTCCTATTTCTATTTCCAGTAGTCTCTAATCTTTTAAAACACGTGAAGCATCATTTCATGTTGTTTTTCTTTTATTAATGGTATTAATTCTCAACATATGATTGATTCACTCTAAATTAAGCATGATAAATAAAATTGCATATTGACTTGTATAATGAATTCAATTTTTATCTAAGTGAAATCATTCGGTCAGAGTGAGAATAACCATCTGTGCACACACATCTGTAGCAGCCACACAAACATTCCAGCCCTCTGTTACTCAGTAACAGGACACAGGCGAGTCAGTGGCTCCTATCATCACATCTGGTTTCCCACTATGACCTCCCTGGGAGTGTATTCTTTCCTGGTTTAGTGCTAAGTGCTTAGAAAAGTTAGACCATCGTCCTATCCACGGAGAGAACACTTTCAAATATAATTCAGCTTCCACAGAAAGAAATGCTAACAAACATATATTTCTCACTGACACTGTTTTGATCTAGAATTAATAATTTTTTCTGACAGTGAAGAAATACAGTTTCTATGTGCTACATTGAATGTGTTATGGCGCATGCTCTGCTTTCTGGGCATCCCATCTAACCAAGGCTTTCCCCTTTAGACAGACATTTTCAAATTGATTCGATTTAAAAATAACAATCTGAAATCAGTGAAATAACTATGTTTTTTTTTTCTGTCCAGAGTAAACAACATATTTCTCTAAATCAAGGGTGGAAGGTGGGAATGACTGGGGTGGGAAGGAGTGGTGGGAGGGAGAATGGAGACAACTGTACTTGAACAATAATAAAAAAAATCTTGACAAACATTTCTTTAGCTAACAAACTTCTGCTGTTCAATTTTCACATATGCATTTGAAATAATGTAGCAGAATCAAACTTATTTTAAATATTTTCACATAATTATATTAATCACCGGGCAACCTCTATTTAATCAGTAATAAGATATAATCTTCTCTCAACAAACAGTCGCATGGTACAAGAAAAAGTTTTACAATCAGTAATTAGCAGTTCTTGTTCTGCTTCTGAATATATAAACTTTTACTTTTGGAAGGTTATCAAAATTTTGGAAGTTGAGCATAGTTATCACAAAATAATGGCATGTGTAGTTGTTAGACAAAGGAGATGTTCACAAATGTTCAGATCACTGCCATCTTTTAAAACAAGTGGACTGGTTTTTCTTTTGTTTTATTTTAGTAAAATCACTCTAGTTTCCTTTTTTGTAGCAGATGTGAGTGCCTTAGCTGGAAACCATGGATTTTCTTCTTCATGTTTCTTTTTCTTCCCTAAACAGGGCAACCTTTGATAGATATTACATTGATGCTCTAAACTGCTATAGTCTACGTTTTTTTTCATGTTAATAATTTCATTATGTTTGCTCTCATCCTTAAATGATGGCTAATTTAGATGTAAAATTCTAATTGAGAGTTCTTTCTTTATCAATCTGAAATATTACTGTATGCTTTCTGGCATCTGTATTTGCTAATGAGAAAGAATACCTTAGAATAATGTCTTTTTAGGTAATCTGTTTGTTCTCTCTGGCTTAAAAATCAATAGTTCCACTTCATTGTATGTAGCTGTACATTTATTTTATGGAGTGAGTAACCCAAAGCGTAAGTCGGCACACATAAATCCGCTGGAGCAAGGGCACGCCATATCCAAGGGAATCAACCTTTGCGGGTTTCTCTAAGCGCTAACTCAAAAAGACTGGCCACCAGTACCGTAATTTTGTCCAGGGCAAAATAGGAGTACGTTTTTACTTTTCAAAAAACCTCAATTCTCCCCCATCAAGCAGGACCCTGTGTGCTGAGTAGTTAATTGTCCATGTAATTTGGGTGCTAATATATTTCTTTACATTCTCTCCAAAGATGATCTGTATACTTCTTTTGATTGAGAAGCAAACAGACCTGCACTTCTGGTGCGAACCCCAGCCAGCAGGGTCGGTGTGCTGTGGCTACGAGGAACAAATTCACCCGGACTACCGAAGTCCTGTGGAGAAAAAGGGACAGCATGGCCACTCTGTAAGTGAGAGTGAGGGCCCAGACCCCTGCCTGGACAGGCTTTTATTGCTTTTCTGGGTACATTATAATGAGGATGGTCCTCATTTATTATGCATAGGTTCTATGTAGGTGATTACCTTTTACAGATAGCAAAAGAAAGAATGTCGTTAATTACTTCAAAGAGAAGGATGTTTCAGATCAAGGGAAAAAGTGGTTGAACTAGTTACATTCCATACTTGGGAGGTTTAGTGCAGACTTTAGGAAGTTACTTTAATGATATGCAGTAATCATTTGTTGCTTAATTCAGGGTGAGGGAGTTTTAGCAAAAAGCAAGCCTCAAAGCTGCCTAGGTATAATGCCGGCCTGATTCCCCACGGGAAAACTGATTTGTGGGTGTGGCTCCTGTGTGCCACTCTCGCCTGTCCGTTTTCCCATAGGGCTGGACTACATTCGCCATGCCACACAGAATGGTTCCCTACACACGCCCACCTTTTCCAAAATAGTAGGCAGAAATGTTATGGAAGAAAATGTGCATAATTTGTGATTCTCATTATCAATTCTATTTCGAAGTGTTTTAATATCATATTTGTTTCCATTAAATCCATTATACATCAGTTTGATTTTTCCCTAAGACTATATATTAAAATTTGAAAAACAAAATGTTTGTGTCTATATTTTAATTATTCATAGCTTATTTATCAATTCTGTGCTCTCTACCACAATAAATTATTTCCCTGATTTTTTAGCCATAGTTTGTTTATATATCTTGAAAATAATGTATTTAACGAATAACATACCTATAGACATAGAATTTTCTTCCATCTTTTATGGACACAGACCATCTTTATATGATGTGAACTTTACATCTCTTTCTGCATCTTCTCTCTTTACCAACTCAATCATTTTCCTTACTCATGGAGGTGTCTGCCACGGCTTCTCTAACTTTTTGTGTGTACCATATATTTAGATTCGTCAATTTGTCAGTCTTATTATTGCACTCCATCCTTTGGAATAACTTTCATTAAACTCCAAAAGGAACAAATGTAGTCAGCCCATTTTTTTCCTGGCAGGCCTTGTGTCATAATATTTGGGCCACGCCATTGTTGGGCTCAACATGCAGCCTAGGGGTGGTACCCCAGCCCTGGGGTGGTACGCCTGCCCATGATGATTCAGATATCCTAAAGTAGGTCAAGGGAGTACCCACACATTCCATTAGTAGAAGGAAAAAACTGGAATTGATATTAATGTTCCATACAGATATGCTGTGAAAACAAAACCTCATAATCCTTCTGATATTTGGGGTCTTAAGTAGAAGGTGTCAGAAAAGTCACTACAAGTGTAACTGGAATATGGTGGCCAAGTGTCCATAGCAACTCTACCCTCTTGCCCTCAACATTGGCTCTGCATTGTGAAGCAGGCTTCATCTAGTGTTGAATCGTTCTCCCACTAATGAGTATGTGAGACGGATTCAGGGCAGCGTGACAGAGGACCATTTTACCCTACTGATGGTGTGTTGTTGCCATAGTGATCTGCTCGTCACAAGTGGAAGAGCTGGTTCCAATCTACAGATAGCACATACGGCCAGTATTATATCTAAATAAATTTCAGAGTTTAAAATTACATGCAGAATAAGGTAATTAATAAAATGATAAAGGTCATATTTGTTCACAAATATTTAAAATATGTGCATACATGTTTTCACGTCTAGATGAACATGACTATAGGACAACAAAGATGAAGTGAAGGTGAATGTGCAAAAATAAATACAAATGAAAATACCAAAAGATCTTAAATAAGTGGAATTTACACTTAAGACAAAAATAAAATAGAATAGTTAAAATAGAATAATTTAATAAATAAATGGCAAAGATTGCGAGTATATGTGCATACATACTACGTATTAATATTTGTAAAAGTTACACTGGAATTTAACGTGACACTTCCTTACTGTGTGAGCTCGACTTAATTCAATTTATACATATCAAAGGCTTTTATTACATAAAAGAGAGTTACTGTGCGGGTTCCTGTGGATTTAATAATAAATGTGATAGATGTTCCTTCAAAAACTACTTAAAATCAGAAAGGAGTACAAATGTATACATAGACATAGATATGATATATCGCATGTTATGACAAAAAAATGGGAATTTGTAAAAGAAAAAATCTTATTAGATGAACTACAGTACAAAACAAGACATAAAATACAAGTAAAAGATTTTCAGATAAAAAAAAAAGAGATGGAAGGAAGAGTATTCTAGTACCAGATGCAATGCACATAATTGCCCCCGAAAAGTATAAAGATCATGAAATGACAGACTGCAGAATAATATATCCGCCTGGAGTAAAAATCATGAAGGGCAGAAAGGGTATAGTAGTGGAATGATAACATTTGAAGCTACTGAGATAACAAAAAGCTACTTCGTGTAGTTATGCATAACAGTTGATATGTACCTGTATGATAGTCTAAGGCCAATGCCAATGGAAAGGCAAACACTTGGATGATAGTGGAGCGTGGAAGAGATGCACGATCATGTTTGCATGTTGAAAGATCTGTTTTATTGCCCTGAGAGAAGTTGATGTGGAAGGCATTGGGAAGGCCGTGAGGCTATTCAGGAAATAATACTAGTGTTCCAGGTGAGCAATGAGGCAGGGGCTTCAGTATCTTCTATGAACCATAAGCCAAAAAAGCAACCTGTTACATATATTAACAAAGGAAAAAAAGTAATTTAGAGTCATATTTCATATGAAAATCATATTAAACATTTATTCAAAATATTCATATTTTGGAACACAAACACTGGTTATTACATTGAATGTGATTACTAGATTATGATGGCTATTCTTGAGATGTCAGTGTTGTTAGTAGAGATAGTGCCCTAGTACTGAACACCATCTAAAATGTGAGCAATTGGATTTTTTTGTTTATTCAGCTGACATTTAATCTAATAAAATTTTCATCTAAACAGCATTTAGGACTTTTAAGTCTACATGGGATATGTCTGCCCTCAGGTTTGCCGGAGGCAAATGTGTTTTGTTGATAGAGTAAGCTTTGTGCTTTCCTCTGGGATTCCCTCTTCATGGCATTTTCAGTAAGTCCTTTCAGTTTGTTCAAAGTACTCCTCTTTTTTTTTTTTTATTTTTGAACACTGGTGAGAGCCTGTATGACATTTTTGTGTGTGGTGCGAATTAAGGTGATAGAGAATTCTCTTCAGAAATGACTTCAATTGATAGAAATAGACACATCTTTTCTCAGTCAGAAAGCATTCCAGGGAAACAATTCACGGGGAGACACATATTAGACAATGAAGACGAATATGTGTTCTATGACTTAAAAAAAAACTACCGATTCATTGGAATAATAATTATCTCAGTATAAAGAATAGTACTTAGACTTTCCTTCTTTCCTCCAAACCTTTTCCCCTCTTCTTTTTTTCCTTCTTTTATTTCAGGTTGGAATTATCTTTAACTTTACATAAATATAAACCAATTTGGTTGGATTATACATTTAAAGACCTAGACAATATAAAGAAACATTTTCACATTTACATGAAAATAACACTTCATGAAAGAAATAAGGGATAAATTTAATATTAATTAAATATAACCATGAGTCTGTAATCCCACCGTGCCAAAGGAATAGCATATTAAATAATTACTGCTTAAACATGTAATGACTTTTATGTTTGCTAGTTTTCTGTTGCAATAAATCAGGATCTCTTAAAGGATGTGAGACTACAGGTTAAGGTTTTCTAATAATTAATAAGGATTCTGATTTATATTTACAATAGGTGATCCAGAGAAACGACTTGTTTTCCTTTAAAGTTTTTCAGTATATTTGAAACTATCAGAAATGTACAAAGCACATTTCAACCCACGGTGAGTGCAAGAGAAATCAGTAACAGGCTATCATAGAAAACACCAATTATTGGGAAATTCAGCATCACTCATATAAGTAATTTATGAGTCATACAAGAAATAATTAGGAACATTAGAAAATATTGAAACATAATACTAATGAAAAGATCTATAAAAAGTCATGGTTCAGCCACAATAACACTTAGAGAGAAACTCACAGCTTTAAATATTCACATTGAAGGAGAAATAATGTTCCAAAATATTCAAAATCAATCACCCCAAAGGTCATTGTCAGATATATAAAAAAGAAAAGGAAATCACACCCAAAAAACAGACATAAGATATAGAACACAGATAAATACAAAAACTCCAAAGCCACATGCGGATTATTTGAGTATATTAAGAACTACAGCAACAAAAACGAAGCAAAAATGCTTATAAGAACCTGCTGAGAATGATCCCTCCCCCCCAAAAAAAAAACTCATCAGACAACAAACTCCTAGACACAGGCAACAGGATGGTGGTTACCAGAGGGAAGGGGGTGGGGCTAGCAAAGGGTAAAGAGGGTCAACTACGTGGAGAAAGAAGATGAGACTGCGGGTGGTGGGCACACGATACACATGCCGTATCATTGAAATGCACACTTGGAACCTATATAATTTATTAACCAATGTCTCCCCCATAAATTTAATTTTAAAAAAGAAAGAAATATGTTCAAAAAAAGGAAATGTCTCTCAAATTATACTATCATAAGTGAGAAGTGGGTTATTACTCTAGAGCCTATAGATAATCAAAGAATAATAATAAATGTTATGACCAACTTCCTACCAGCAAATTGGAAAACTGATGAAATCAACACATTCCCTGGAAAATGCATCTGAACAAAACTCACATGGAACATGATAGGACATTTTTCTAGCTCTAAATCTCCCAAAGAAACAATTTGTCACAAAAAACTTTGCTACCAAAAAAAAAATTCAGACCCATGTGTTTTCACTGATGAATTTTATCAAATACTTAAGGAGAAATAATATGAGTCTTAGCATACTCTTCCAGAAAACAAAGGAAGCAATATCTCTTCCTAGTTGTTTCAGGAGGTCAGAAAAACCATAATTCCCTAACCTCACAAAGACTCAAAACAAATTTATAGGGTAATATCGCATATGAATAGAGATGCTAATTTCCTTTAATACAGCATACTAAAAGAATTATACATCATGGCCAGAAAAATGTTATCTTAATAATAAAAGATTGTTTTAACAGCTCATCCAATAAATGCTGGAAAAGAACTTGAAAAAATCAACACTGATTTTTGTTGAAAAAGTCTTTCAATACACTAAGAATAATGGAGAACTTCCACAGTTTGATTAAAAATTATAGTTAATATCATAATTACTGATGAAATATTGATCGCAGTTCTCTAAGGATATCCACTTGTACCATTTCACATTCTAAGGAGTATACAAAAAGCCACTAGAGGTAATAACTGCATTTAGTACATTTTCAGAACACAAGGTTATTTTTAAGCACTAGAAGCAAACAATGAGAAAATGAAATTTAAAACATTCTATGTACAATAGTGTTAAAATTCTTATTGGTTAACAAAAGGTAAATAAAATACTTAGCAAAAGATGAACAAAATTGTATAATGAAAAATACCAACTAACCATTAATCTAGTAGGTTAAAGAATATCTAAAGAAATAATGTTTGTTATTCCATATTCATGGTTTGGAAGATCTGATATTGTTGAGAAATCAATTGTCCTCATAATGAATGATAGATTTGAATGACATTTCAGTCACAATTCCAATAGGTCTGTGCCTTTTTTATAGAAATCAACAAATGCTTCCCAAAATGTATATGGAAAATATAGAAATACAAAAGACCTAGATGAGCAAATCTTGAGCAAAAAGAAAGACAAAATAAAAATTAATGACTTACCACAGATTTCCAGATGCAGGTAAGTTTACCATAGTCAAGACAGGTGGCATTTGATGAGGAAAGACACAATTTAGTAGGACAGCCTAGAATGTCAAAGTGATAAAACAACAACCTCAGGGAGATACTGTTTTAAATTTTATTTAATATTTTGTCGATGAACTTATTTCCATATATTTAATAATTATGCATTCAAATATTGAGTTATCGTGTTGGGTTGTGTTTCTACCTCCCTTATAAAGATTTATTTATTTATTTAACATTAGCCGGTTAATCATATTTACAGAACATATTTATCCAAGTGCCTTTTCACCTTTTTTTCTATTTTGATATATGAAGTTGTTTTCATTAAAACAACATGAAATCTACCATGAGACGTATCAATATTCTTTCTTTGGTTTTGGCTCTCCTTAGTTTTAGATTTTTTCCCTTATTTCTAATAGTTTTGTATCTTTAACACAATCTGTAAACATCTATTATTTATTTTGTTGCATGGAAGAGTGGTAATATTGAGACACCATTCAATTTCAGTTCTCCACTGCTGATCCTCCTTTAATATGACTTTTAGTTTAAAATTTTGTCAGCCTAGGCATATGTGACATTGTCTTTTCTAAATTTTCAGCTAATCACCTAGGAAAACATAGAAATGATAAAAAGTTTACAAAAACATCATTAAAAAAGAAATCAGTTGTTGTCAGACCTCACGTCCTAAAGCAGACAATGACAATTCTAAGTTGATATAAAATAATGGAGTAATTTCTCCCCAAATGTTTTAAAGCACTTGGAAAAAATATAAATTTTCATTCCAACTGTAGTATTATTGTTTCATTTCATTTTTTGTGTAAATGTTATCATTAGTAGTTAGCTAATTATTAATAAAAAAGGGGAGTTCAAAGGGAAGTAGACATTGAGTTTAATAAACTCTGGAGCAGAAGCCTGCTTGCTTAGCCAAGGAAGCTACAGCTTCACACTCCAGGGGGTCACAACAGTGCTCAGCCAAGGGGATTCAAGTCCTCCTTCCCCTCCTCCACATCAGATTGTGCAGGGGGAGGTACTGGACCATAGAGGCCTGTCACTCTATCTGGGAGTGGGCTGTCAAAAGTCCACAAAAGTTTGGGAAGTTGAATGGTCATTTTGAAAAATCACCTGGTTCGTCCAAACCCAAGCTAATATAGCTCAGGGAAACAAAGAAGTTTCTCTCTCTCTCTCTCTCTCCCTCTCTCAGGAACCCACGACCATGGGGATGTAGTATCTATCAGGGCCTATAGCAGATGGCATGGCCTCCAAAGGACTGAGCTTAATGTGAAGCAGAAACTCTGGACCTTGGTTTCTATTTTGGCCTTGCTGAAGACACAGTTGGACTTTTTCCATGGTGGGATGGAATGAAAAGGGATATTGGAAACTCAGAGGGAAGTTGCTGTTCCCCCCCAAATAAATCATGTCTCGCTACAACTTCCCATGTGTGGGTCCTTGTGGGTTTCTCACAATCCTGTGAAAGAATCTCATTTCCATCAACAATAGTAAATTTACAAAGGTATTTGAAGTACGTAAATTTTTATTTTATCCATACCCATTTATTAACATTTCTTTAAAACTTGGATATATTTATGTTTAATACAAATGCCAGATGGCTGAAATAATGATAAGTATAATCACTACTTCTGAGTGATATCTGCCTATGTTTTTATAAAACATCAGCCAGCTCGATCATTTGTACTGCTGGTCTTGTTCCTGAAATCTTAGAATACAATTTAGAAACTACTATTGAAGGCCTTTTAAATTGTTTTATATTTATTTGATCCTTAAATTTACTTTTTCTTCTATACCCTTTTTTGTATATTCTTTTTCCCTTAGTTTTTTTAATTTAATGTTCTATATTTTTTAAAATTGAAGATTTTTATTCCCTAAGAGATGATCTCAACTCTCTATCATATTTGTTGAAATAGATGGCAGGAATAAAGTAGTTCAAGCAGAAAAGGTAAATGTGTCATACAAGTCTTGTTCATGAGACCTGCTTAAGCACTTACTGTATAGATTTTGAAAACAGATGAAGCATGTAAGAGCCAAGATGTTTTAAAAAACACAAATATATTTAACTTTTAATATTTTAGTGCTTTACCACTTGTTTTTAAAAGTCAGTGAAGCATTATTGGAAAGCCACTGTATTCTGTATGAGATTTCATTAATTTTTCATGTAATTTTTCAAGTAATATTTCCCAGAAATGCTTGACTTTAGAAGAGATTTAAATTAAAATGTGTCTAAAGAACGTAAAAGAAGATATTTCTCTAAAAAATGTTCCCCAAGTACCTGACAAATTCTAAAAGAATACTTTTACTCCATTAAACAATGCATCCATGACTGATATATATATATATATATATATATACATATGTATATGTATATATATTTAATTTAGATACATTTTGAGTATATATGTATACATTTTAAAATGTAAAACATTTTGTAATTTGAGTTTATTTCTGTGATATCTCTGAGGTTTTATTCTCAACTTTTAAACTTTAAATTTTTATATGATAATATCTATTATTAAACAGTTAATCAAAGACTTCACATGTTCCTTATTTCATGTTAATTATTCCAATTATTTTTTCTGTGACTAGGCTCAAGAGTTATTATTATCCATTGAAATATGTTGGAAAACATTGACAAAATGTAAAGAAACCCAACTGAATGAGAGAATACAGTCACTGATACATTCGATAGAGTTAATATCCAAAACTTATAAGGATCTTAAACTCAACACCCCAAAATTGGCAGAGAACCTCAATGGACAGTTCTCCAAAGAGGAGATACAGATGGCCAATAGGCATATAAATAATACTTAATGTCCCTAATCATCAGGGAGATGCAAGTTCAAGACACAATGAGATATCACCTTACACCTGTCAGAATGGCTATCATTGCAGTAAACGAACAAACAGCAAGTGCTGGTGAGGAAGTGGAGAAAAGGGGCGCTTCATGTGCTGTCGGTGGAATGCAGATTGGTGCAGCCACTGTGGAAAGCAGGAAGGAGTTACCTCAGAAAATTACAAATGGGTCTGCCTTATGATCTGGGATCCCAAACCTGGGAATATATCCAAAGAAAACTGCAACACTAATTTGAAAGAATATATGCACCCTTATATTCATTGCAGCATTATTTACAATGGCCAAGATTTGAAATCAGCCCAAGTGTCCATCAATAGATGAGTGGATAAAAATGCTGTGGTACATTTACACAATGGAATAATACTCAGCCATAAAGAAGAAGGAAATTTTATCCTTTGTGACAGCATAGATGGGCCTGGAGAACACCATGCTAAGTGAAATAAGCCAGTCAGAAAAAGATAAATATCATATGATTTCCCTCATATGGAATCTAATGAACAAAATGAACTAACAAGTAAAACAGAGATGGACTCATATATAGAGGTCAGGATGATAGCTGTTGGTGGAGGGGAGAGCTGGAGGCATGGAGAGATTGAGGTAAATTTTTTGTTTTAAAGAGAAAGAACTCATGGACACAGACAACAGTGAGGTGATTGCCAGGGGGAGGGGGCATGAGTGGAGGTGGACGAGGGATGAATAATGATAGAAGGAAGTGACTTTGAGTGGTGAACACACAATACATTACTGATGACGTGTTATAGAATTGTACACTGGGAACCTGTATAATTGTGTTAACCAGTGTCACCAAAAAAAATTCAACTAAAAAGTATGTTTCCACAGCATAAATTTCAATGATTTCATTAGATTATGTGCAAGGTTTTTGTTTGTTTTACTTTACTTTATTTCTCCTGAGCCCCCTTCTTTGTTTACTTGCACTTCTTCATTGACCTACAGTTTACCCCAGTACTAGGTTACCACACACCATTTGGTATTCAGTGCTGCTTTTCTACATGTGAACAACCACACACATATTCTTTGAAAATTAAATCAAGTATCTGCTGCAACTATCACCGAATGACATAAAATTGATGTGTAAAGACAAGTATCTTTAAAGAGCAAGAAATATGTAAACTTGCAGATATCATACTGTCATCTATTGTATCGATTTTACATTACTGTCATTATATATGCATTATTTGATTTACACTTAAGTTATCATTTCTTCATGAGAATTAAGTGAGTCTGGCTTACACAGCAGATAGATGTTGAATCAGAAATTAAGACTTTGAACAAAACAATACACTTAATACTTTTTAAACTATAATGGCATTTTGTTTTGTTTTGTGTGTAAGACCTTGAGGATGAAGCCTTAACAAGACATTTAGATATGTTCTATCTGCCCCTTAGGGTACATACTCTTATCCTAAGCACAGAGTCATTGTTACGTATAGTATCATCAAGCCATATCCATGGTGCAAACTCAGGCCCCCATGAGGTTAACTTTAGCTTATTTTATAGCTTTCTTTCTTTCAGAAAGCTTAGAGATATTTTCTTTGGGGTAAGACCTTTTTAGTAGTTTAGAGAGAATCAGGATTTAAGCTCAGCTGGATCCGATTTCAGAATTTTATTTCTTTATATTCTAGCTTTTTTAAAAGGCTAATGATCCCAGGAAACATGAACAGTAAAAATAAGCTTATTATAGATTTATATGTGTCAGTAGATTTTATATGGTAAACTTTTATGATATCTTTCTCGTACTAACCTGACAGATGGTGCTGCCTTCATAAAATGCTAGCATCAACATAGAAATTAATATTTTTAATTAACATTAATTTATCTGAATTAAAGAAGTAGGGTATTTTATACCAGGATTTTTAAAAATTTTATTGTATATAAAACAGAGATGGATAAATCTTCTTATACACATATATAGGGTCCAGCACAAATAATATCCCTTTTTATGATAATAAAAATAATACCCCTTTTATATTATTTTATTAAAAATCATGAGCATATAATTCTGTATTACAACAATATCACACTAAAGCACACCATATGACGTTTTAGGTGAAATGTTCAAATAACAACTATAAATTATTACACCCATATTATTGCACTACCAACCACACTCAAGCAAGCCTTACTCCCATCAGACTCTGTATGTCATGCATGTTTATGCATACATTATATGTATATATTATGTACATTATATAATACTACCAATTGTATCATTTTAACACAGATATATCTTTACAGCCTGGCTAACCCAAGAATGCTCTGGTATCAGGAATCATCTTTGCGGTTGAAAAGTCTTATAATGAGAATCTTCTTCACTTGCTCTAACAAGCAAACTCCCTGTTTCCCAAGAATATTCTTTTAGAGACTCTTGAATGTGTATCTCACTTGAAAGGATGGCCTCTCTACATTGCCATTTTCTTCTTTTATTTTCAGTACTTGGAATTCAGCTCAGGTCGAGACCAAAGAAGCAGCTCCACCTCACAAGTGCTGCAGCTGGGTGCCTCCAAGGCCCCTCCATTCACAGCGAGGGAAGGCATGGAGGACGTATACAGGATGGAGTTTAAAGGAAAACCAGCACCGCCTCTTCGTCCACGAGGAATCTTGTGCCAGCCTGGCCAGGGTCCAGAGAGAAAAGGCTCAAGTTGGGAAACACACACGCACCCACACACACAAACTTGGCTGCCAGTGAGAAGAATACTCGGAGATGCATACCAGGGCCCCAGGTTATTTGGACTTTTGCCAATGAACCTGTCACTACAAGAGAAGGTAGCATGTCTTCCCTTCACCCATCTGGTTTAAATGAAAAATATAAATATTGGAAAGCAATATAGTAAAGGTTTGTTTTCTTTAGTTGTGTCTTATTGCCTAGTTATGAATTAAATCATGTTATCAAATATTAATATTTGTCTCAAATGTGTACATAAATATACGATGATAAGTAATAAATCACCCTTATTATATTAATAGTAGAAACTAATGGTGAGTTTTATTAAAATATTATTGATGTGAATTATTTGGAATCTTCTCAGCAATATGTTTTTCTTTTTCCTTTTTTCCATGACCTGTGTAATAAAAATTTAAATGCAGAAATTCTTCCAATTTCATAGCAATATGTATTGTTTTCTTTATATATTTGGTTAACCATTCTAAGAAAAAAAACTGCCTAGTGCCAAAC
>PVKM010005407.1:0-47954 GCA_004027735.1 Carollia perspicillata | reverse complement strand
GGGAGCTCCTTGTGCCTCCCCAGAAAATCTTGACCTCAGACGAAGTTGTCCCCAACTTAAGTGTGCATTAGAATTCATTTAGGGAATCTGGTTAAAACTGTGATCCTTTAGGCCCAGGCATAGGCACTGAGACAAGGGTGACGAGTGATTGTGACATAAGTCATTCTGAGCAATTGTGACGTAAGTCACCCTGGGACCTTATGTAGGGATGCACGACCTAGAGAAAGGGGCCGTGGCCTTTATACCAGCTTTATAAGGGGCCAGATCCTTAAAAACAAATAACAGAACAAACAAACAAACAAAATATCCAGCCAGAATGATTGCGAGAATGATTGGAACGCTGGAGGTGTTTAGAGCCCAGATTTCCCAGGAGAGTTCTGTCTTCAAATAGTCTATTTTGCAGTCAGACCATATACCCCAAGTCTGTGCTGGGTAAGTCAGGAAGAGCCATGGTAGAAAGCTGTCAAGTGCCAGGCAACGCTGTGCGGAGCCACACTGGAGTCTGAGGGAAAAAAAAGTGTGCCCCTAGAAACATGTTTTTCATCTGAACACAGAACAGGCAGAGCACATGCACCCACTTCCCAGTCTCCCCCAGTGGCAACTACACCCCAGCCAGGACCCCAACACTGAGATAGTCAAGATGCAGAACACTTCCATCGGCACAAAGACCCTTCACGTCCCTCTTTATAGCCACACATGCTCACCTCCTGCTCCTGCCCCCTCTTTAGCCTGTGGCAGCCACAAATATGTTCACCAGTTTTAATTTGGTGGGTTCAAGGCTGTTATATAAATGGAATAACGTAGTCTATAACGTTTTGAGATTGGCTTTTTTCCCCACTCAGTATGATTTTCTGGCGATTCATCCACACGTTGCATGGGTCAGTAGGTGGTTCCTTTTTTTTTTTGGTTCACGTACACTTGTCTCCATTTTCCCGCCACTGCTCTCCCCACCCCCACCAGCCCCACCACCTCCTACCCAGGTGGTTCCTTTGTATTGATGAGTAGTATTTCACGGTATGGCCATGCCACCACTTGTTTGGCCATTCCCCTGTTGAAGGACAGCCAGGTGTTTCCAGATTTGGCTATTCAAAGCTGCTAGGACATGCACTTATGTGTTTTTCATTTTTCTGGGAAAAGCATACAATTGCTGGGTCATGTGATTTTTGCATGTTTAGTGTTTTAAGAAACTGCCAAACTGTTTTCCAGAATGGCTGGAAAAATTTTATATTTTCATCGGTGTAAATGTATGAGTGACCCAATTTTTCTGCATCCTTACCAGCATTTGATCTTGTGACTCTTTTATTTCAGTCCCTCTGATAGGTGCGTGGTGCTATTTCACTGTGGTTTTCATTTGCATGTATCTCATGGCTAATGCTATTGAACGAGCATTAGCTAGTTTACGCAGAGCTAGTTCATGTTTTCATGTATATATTTGCCATCCGTATATGCCCTTAGATGAAATGTCATTTTACATCACTTGCCCATTTTCTAATTGGATGATTATTATTTTTTACTGTTGAGTTTTGGAAGTTCATTATATCTGCTGGATACTAGGCCTTTGTTAAATATGTGGTTTGTGAATATTTTCTCCCAATTGGTAGCTTGTCATTCTCTTAAAGTGTCTTTTGAAGAGCAAGCATTTTCAATTTTGATAACATCCAGTTTATCAATACTTTTTTATGTTTATGCTTTTGATGTTAAGTCTAAGAACTGTTTGCCTACCATCAAATTGTGAAGATTTTCTCCAATTTTTTTCCTAAAAGCTTTATAATTTTATATTTTACAAATTTTTGAACTACCGGTATTTTAATTTTTGTGTAGAGTGGGAGACTTAGATCGAGGTTCTATTTTATTTTGTTTTTTATTTTTATTTCTGCCTGTAGCTATCCACTTGCTCCAGCAGCAAGGTTGAAAAGGTGATCTTTCCTCTACTGAGTCGCTTTTGTGCTTCTGTCAGACATCAGTCGGGTCCATTTGTGTGGGTCTATTTATGGGTTTGATACTCTTTCCCTCGATCTGCCCCCTGCAATACCCTGCAGTTTGATTACTGTAGTATACCATAAATCTTAAAATCAGGCAGATTGATTCTTTCCACTTTGTTTTTTCAATATTGTTTTAGGCAGTCGAATTCCTTTGTCTTTCCATATAAATTCTAGAATAATCTGGTTCACATCTACAACTATTCTTACTGGGGTTCTAATAGGAATTGTGTTAAACCTGTACCAATTTTAAGGCAATTAATATATTACCTATGTTGTCTTCGAATTCTTGAATGTGATATGTCTCTCCATCTGTGTAGACTTCCGTCGATTTATTTCCTCAGCATTTTGTAGTTTTTGGCAAACAAATCCTGTACAAGCTTTGAGAGATTTACACCTAAGTGGCTCATTTTTTTTAATGATTATAAATGGTACTGTATTTTTAATTCCACTGTTCATGAGGTCATGGTTAGTGTATAGAAACACCATTGATTTTTGCATGTTTATCTTGTATCTGAGGACTTTGCTGAACTCACTTATTAGTCCTAGGAGATTTTTGGTAGATTCCTTGGGGTTCTCTACAGACAATCATATCCTCTATAAATACGGGGGGTATATCTTCTAGTTCCTTTCTCTCCTTATTGCACCAGCAAGGACTCCCTGCACGATGTTGAGCGAGCATGGAGACAGCAGACAGACACCCTCGCCTTGTTCCTGATCTTCAGGGAAAACGCTCAGCCTTTCTCCATTAAGCCCAGTGTTACTATCATTTTCTGTAGCTGCTCACTACCAAGTTGAGGAAGTTCCCCTGCTATTCTAGTTTTCAGAGAGTTTTTTAAAAGTTGTTAATGGGTGTTGAATTTGGTTAAATGTTTTCCTGTATTGACTGATATGATCATGTGATTTTTTTTCCTTTTTAGCCTGTTAATATGGTGGATGACATTAATAATTTTCAAATATTGAGCCAGAATTGCATCCCTGGAATAGACCCCACTTAGTCATGGTGTGTAACCCTTTTGACATATTGCTGAATTCCATTTGCTAATATTTTACTAAGGACTTTTCTGTCTCTATTCATGAGGGATACTGGTATGTAGTTTTCTTCTTTCTCTCTAGTACTACCTTTGTCTGATTTTGGTATCAGGATAAAAGCAGCTTCATAAATCAACTGGAAAGTATTCCCTCCTCTTCTGTTTTCTGGAAGAGGCTCTATAGAATTGATATCAAATCTTTTTGTACACAGTTTTGGGAATTCTCCAGTGAAACCATCTAGGCCAGGAGATTGTTTTGGGGGGAGTTTTAACATTTTTTCAGCTCTACGCTAGGCCTCCACGGATGCAGCCTGGGCTGGGGAGGGTGGGAGTGCTTCCTCACTGCTCCTGCGTGGCCTCTGCGGACGCCATGAGTGGGTCTGCGAGGTCTGGCCTCCTTAAGGGCGGACAGTGGAGGAAGCTAGGACTCCTCACTAGGCCTCCTCTGAGACCGTCCTTCACAGACGGGGAGGAGCACTCTCTTCTGCTGAGTTGTGGGTCAGAAGATCTGGCTCCCCGTTCAGAGCTAGGCCTGGGTGATGGTGGGGACACAGAGTTTTTGAGGGGTGGAGTGTGGCTGGAGTAGAGTGGTTGTTTAAAAGTTTTCCATCTTGCTAGGCTGTTCCTTTTCTTGGCTGGAGAGAATGGCCTTTTGTTGGGGCTTTTATTGTCTGTGCTCAGTGGCTTTTCAGGGCCTCTGGCTCCTGCAGCTCCAGGGCTGGGCCAGCTAACCCTGCACTGTGTTGTTCCTTGGTCCTGAGGTCCTCAGTCGGTCTTCCTTCTCTCTACCCTCCAATTCGCGTTATGCTTGTTTTTATATAGTGTGCAAGGATTTTTAGTTGCATGTATAGGGAAGAACAGGGAAAAGTACATCTATTCCATCTTCTTGGAAGTAGAAGCTCTAACTACTTTCCTAAATGGTGATTTTTTTCAACCCCCACAACATTAAAAATATTGAAAAATTTAAAAGTAGGTATATTAAAGCTCACACACAGCATTCTTTTAGTTTTAAATATTTTATCTATGCCCAAAACATAATTTGTTATAATTTTACTTCCCTGGCTTGAATGGAAACAAAGTTATGAAAACAACTTTTCCCCAAATCTACTTCTAAAAAAAAAATTAACCATTAAAAAATACACAGGTTGTGGGTTTGATCTCCAGGCAGGGCACACAAAAAAGCAGCAACCAATGAATGCATAAATAAGTGGAACAACAAATAGATGTTTCTCTCTCGCTCTCCCCCTTTCCTCTCTCTCTAAAATCAATTTTAAAAAATGCACAAGCCCTGGCTGGTATAGCTCAGTGCAGTGAGCACTGGCTTGCGAACTGAGAGATTGCTGGTTCCATTCCTGGTCAGGGCATATTCCAGGTTGCAGAGCAGCTCCCAAGATGAGGGCATGCAAGAGGCAACCAATCCATGCTTCTCTCACACATCAACGTTCCTCTCCCTCTCTTTCTCCCTCCCTTCACCTCTCTCAATAAATAATAAACAAACATAAGTAAATAAATAAAATCTTTTAAGTAAATGAAATATTTTAAGTAAATGAAATCTTTTTAAAAAATGAAAGGTATACAGGAAACTTACTGCCTTATCTCGCCTCAGGCTACAATATGGCAGGGCATGTTTCTGTTGGATCCTGTATTCATTTAAAACTTTGATACTTTGTTCATTATGAATATTTTTGCATTGATTTTGATTTTTTAAAAATTGCATTAACTGCCCTGGCTGGTGTGGCTCAGTGGATTAAGTGTGGGCCTGCAAACCAAAGGAACACAGTTTGATTCCCAGTCAGGGCACATGCCTGGGTTGCAGGCCAGTTCCCAGCAGGGGATGCACAGAAGTCAACCATACATTGATATTTCTCTCCCTCTCTCCTTCCCTTCCCCTCTGAAGATAAATAAATAAAATATTTTTAAAAATTGCATTAACTATTTACCTTGATGACTGCATTTTCTGGCATCCCTACGCCTTAGGTTTTACATCTGAGATGAGAGTCCCAGACTGAGCAAGGCCATGTTTTTTGTTCGGGTAAACTGATGGGAAGTCTCCAGATCTCCTCACAGATTATATCTTTACCTCGAAGGAGCAGACTAACTCAGATTTAGAGACAGGACAGCTGAGGAGGCAGGCATGAGTCGCCCTGGATGTGAAGGTTCTTCTGGGGTAAGATGCTCTGCAAACAGGAAGTAAGAACTGCAGAAACGAGGACCTTTCAGCTGAGTTCCACGGGGCACAGGCTGTACCGTACCTACTGGCCAGTTCACAGGGGTGGGACCTCTGCTTTCCCACTCCCATCCACCTGCAGGAGAGAAGGTCCCAGAAGCTGTATACCACTTTGGCAGGAAGAGAAGCTTCCAGACTTTCAGGGTCTGGTCTAAGAGTGGCATTTTCCTCATCTAAGTCTTGTGATATGGGACAGGTGTTGCCATCACATCACTTTATAGATGAAGCAGCTTGGGCTGCCCCTTGGGAAGAGAGGATGCTTGCTGCCATCCGACGCTCTGCATGCCATCCTGCCTCACCCTGCGCTCTGCCCCTCTTCTGCCAGCTCTGGGCACACACTCAGGAATTCCTGGAACACCTTCCTGCTGCTTGTGCTGTAGGCTCAGCCACCCCAAGAGTAGCTTGATGTCACCTTATTTCCCAGCCCTGCTCGAACACAATGTCCTTCCTCGCCTTCCCACCCAGCCAGGCTCCTGCCCTGGCTATATTTAGGACTTTGCATAGTCTTTACCATCAAAGCATCCAACCCTTTCTCAGTGTCTAAACAGGGGCAAATCAGAGATCTCCAGGCTGCTGTGGTGGGAGAAAGCTTTTCTCTAGGTCTTTCTTGTGTCCATGCTGTCCCCTAGGTCCTTCTCGCCCTACTCAGGTTTTGGGTGAAATGCCTGGGTTATGAGAACATCACGGCTGGGCGGGGCCAGGCCTGGGAAGAGAAGGGGCTTGCTAAGGCCTGCTGGCCTCTAGTACTGAATAGTTATTAGCCACTCTTTCATCAGGCTGCCAACATTTTTACCCCAAACAACCTTTTTGTTTGTTTGTTTGTTTGTTTGTTTACCCTTCAGAAGCCCATACTTCTAAGGCTTTCCCTTCCCTCCAAATAAAACTTTTATTAAGTAATGAGTACTTTCCTAGTTTTTAGGGACTTAAAGATTCATCTATCGTTTCTGATCAGCATGCAATAACCAGTTGCTATGCTAAAAGCACAGACACTTGATGCATCATTTTCTGTAAAACTCTGAGCATGATTTTAAGTCAACAGTAGCCTTAGGTCTGTCATGACAGTGGAAAACACTAGAGATCATGTCCAGCCCTCTCATTTTTTTAGGCAAGAGAACTTGCTCAGAGCTCGTAAGTTAATGATCAAAGGTTATACAATGAAACTTCTGTGGACAAAGATGCATTATTTTTCCTGTGAGAGCAGTTAGAGTTGGGTCAGGGAGGACCCTGCGCAGGGAGTGGCAGTCTGGCTGTGCCTGACTTCCCGGACCAGCTGTGCTGAGTCAGGTTCCAGGGACCTGGGCCGCAGACTGGTCACATTGCAGCGCCCAGCCTACAGCGTTGCTTTCTCTCCTCCCCGTGGGATGGATTTTTCTCCTAAAACCAAAGGAGGCATCCTCCTCTCTTAATTTGAGGTTTCAGCATTGCGTTCTCTACAGCCTGCCTGCCTTCTCTCTCTAATCTGGACTCCCAATCTACCCTGGGTGTCGTAAACTTGGTGGAGTTATTTCAATGAGGGAGAAGGGCAAGAACCCCCAACTTTCTGAGAGTGACTCGTGTCTGAGTCCTGGGTACCTCTGTGCAGGGGTTCCCCAGGCTCTTCTAACAGGCCCTGCTTCTCAGGTGACCCGGCGCTTCGGGATCCCGGGGCTGAAGAAAACCATGGACTGGTTTGGCTACCATGGAGGCCCCTGCCGCGCCCCCTTGCAGGAGCTGAGCCCTGATGAAGAGGAGGCGCTGCGCATGGATTTCACCAACAATGGCTGGCTCTGAGGGCAAGAGTGGGATAGGCAGGAGCCCATCCTCAGCCCCTGACTTGCGTCTGCAGCCCGAAAGGGAACAAGGGGACACGGGGGGTGAGAGGCTCCTTTCCTGCTGCAGTCCTCCATGTGCCTCAGACCAGCGGCCAAGCACACTCATTCCCTATTCCCACGGCCCTGTGGCTTCTCGAATTTGTGCCCTAAACTCTGGGTCTCCAGAGACCTCAGTCTGGGCAGGAGCAATTGTTTACTTGTCTCTCTACTGTGGATTCCCACGGCCCAAGACACGTGAGCCAGGAGCCAGAGGGGAAGGGCAGGGGCAGCTGGGCCAGAAGGGCTACGTGTTTGAAGGGAGGACCACCTAGACTTGGGGAGGCAAACCTGACTCTAGCACAATGCAGGGAGAGCCAGGGCTACTCAAAGAACCCAGTTCTGACTCTTTGCAGAGGATGTGATCAGAAAAATGTCACTTGTCTTTGAAAGGCACCCTCCCACCCAAGACACATTCCAGCCACGGTGCCTTTTTCTAAATCCATTTTGATTCATTTCACATTCTTGTCTCTGGCTTTGATCTCCACCCTCAAGTGCACAGACAAGCCAGAATTGGTAAATAATGACACCTAGTGGATAAATGTTACATTCTGGAAGACTGTTGCCATCAGTCCAGGTCCGAAACATTAGGGAAGGGGGTTAACCTGAGACAGGACCATCCTCCTGCCTATGGGCACTGTGCTTTTATTGTTAAAAATAATGACTGTTATTGCAATAAAGTTTAATAAGCTAAACTAGTGTGGCTGTGTAGAGATCAATATTTCACTGTTACGCAGTTCTTAGGTTTCCTGCCCAGACGTCAAGAAAGTACCTACAAGCAAGTTAGCACTCCGGGTCAGCCTTTCCCCAGCTCTGAGAGGCCCGCACAACACTGAGCAAACATGGGCATTAAATTGGTGACAGCCTAGGGTAAGCCTTATTTAAGTTTAAATGGGAGAGGTGAGAATATTTTACTGACAATTTAGAAACACGGCTGCTTTCTCCAAAATGTTTAAGCTTACTCAGTGATATCTGACAAGTAGCAGAAAACCTGAGATGAAATTTTTAAGAATATCTCTGGTCAAAACAAAGGTAAACGGATTTCTTGCTGAGGAAAAAGGCTAGGAGAGAATATAACAAGTATCCATCTTCAACCAAAACTGGGCATCTCTGGCTGGCACCGAAGCTTGGTGCTTAGCACCTAGACTCGTCTTACAGGCAACTTCTGGAGGATCTGAGCTCAGAGGAGAAGCAAGTTCAAGGATGGGCCAAAAAGCTAGGGCGAGGGAGGCAGGTCAAGTGCCTGGGCCCTGGGCTCATGCAGGTGGCACTGAAGTTCTTGGATCTGCCCCTTAGTCTCTACAGGACGCTACTCGGGAAACTCCTTAACTGCCATGAGCCTCATCTGTGACACAGGGACAGTGACAGTACCATCCTCCCAGGACTACAGAAGACCAGGCACATGACAGGGTTAGTGTGGCAGGGGAGTGTGCAGAGAAAGGGAAACCCAGGCGGGAGTGACTTGCCTACGATGACTCGGCAGGTGTGACAGGGACTGGTCTCAGGATGTGGGTGCTCTCATGCACGTGGTCAGGGGGGTACAGAAGAAAGTACTTCAGAATCAGGAAGACCTGGAAACAAATCCCACCTGGCTCTGCCACCAGGCCGGGCAACCTGAGCCTGATGCTTTTTTAATTGAATATATTGGGGTGACACTGACTGGTTAAACCTGATTTTTTTAAAATGCTCCTACTGTGCAGAGGTTTGAGACTCAGATGATATAATGTAGTAAAATGCACAGTGTCAGCTCCAAGCCCCCTCTATTATTAATTTTTTGAAACAGCAAATGGGTTAACACTCACGAAGACCCAGAGCAAGAAAATCAAGAAAACTAAGTATGGGCAGTTCTGGTGATTTGTTTATTCCTCATAAACACCTGTTTCTACAGTACAATTCAGAGAATAAACAGAGGCACACGGCTATGATTTCCACCACACTCTGCTGTTGAGGAGACATTCAGTGTGAGGGGAAGGGGGTAGGGGTGGGGCGGGACTGGATCATGGGGTAACTGGTGGCCTCTGTGATGACCTGCACAGGATCCTATCTGTCAAGATCTGACCCCCAGGCCCGATGGCCAAGGCTCATGGTGGAAGAGTTACAGTGACCCAAACGCAAGGAGCCAGCGCTCGTTCAGTTCTCACAGTTTCAGGGCGGGTCCAATTCTACCTACACTACCGGTCCACTGGGACGGAGCTGAGTCAGCCCTAAGGATCAGTTCACCCCATGATGGGGTCTGAAGTGGCCCCGAGAGGCCTGCCTTTTGCCCTGGAATAAGTAATAAATACAACTTCAAAGATAACAGTTTGCATCGGTTTCTTCCTTGACTATCTCATAAAGGGATCCTGTCCCATAACTAATGAGAGAGGCACAATGGGGAGTATCTGCTAGAACTCTTGTAAGGAAGACAGCCTGTAAAGTTGGGGGAGGGAAATGGCACTTTCAGCTAATCCTTCACAGGGGGAACAGGCAGACACAAACACCCATCTGGTCAGCCTGGAGCCACGACGCCCATCAGCAGCAAACGAGGGAGTAACACACAGAAAAGCTCCGGTCTGGACTTTCACGGGATGGCTATACTATCTAAGCAGTCCCTGTCTTTTTCTTTGTTTCTCCAGGGTAGCCCAAAGCCCTGGTCCTGGTTTGGGGCTAGGATCATCTGCCCCAAACGTCAGCAGAATGGAGAGATTCTGCATCACTTGGCAGAGAAGGAAGTAGAAGGCAGCGGCAGGTCTGCACTGGGTGACCCAGGGTGTTATCACGGGACAGAGAATGCCAACAAGTGAGACAAGGGAGAGACAGACCTGGCACCACTGCCGCAGGGCCTGGGCCCGAGTCCTTAGAACTTCTCTGCGGTTGCATCCCTGACTGGCGGGTGAGGGGCACAGCACAAGGCTTCTGCTCCAAGGTCATCCCATCTCCTCTCACATCGGGTTCATCTGTTCACCTCGAGTGAATAGCGGCATCCACTTTATCCAACCCATGTCAGCTGGTGCACAACGCCCGTCAGGCGGTGAGATTCCTGGCTGACTTGGAGGCAGTCTGGGCCCGCTGAACGACCCCAGAACACTTCTCACGCCGCAGCAGCTTGTTGTTTTCAAACAGACCTTCGTTTCGGGGTATTCCATGGGACCCGTCGGGGAAAGTCAGCAGGCCTTTGAGGGGTAGAGAGGAAATATGGGAGTGACGGTGGCATTAGTGACTCAGAAAGATCAGCTTGCCGGTTAGAGGCTGAGGAAGAGAAAACCTCGCAGCCCTTGTCAGGAGTGCTCTGTAAGTTCAGGGACTAGGCAGGCAGAGGGCACTGTCACTACGGATAGCTGGACAGCCACAGAAGGATTAAAGCCAACAAGGTGTACTTCCACCCATACTACGCTCGCCTAAGTCTCCCGTCCTGCTGGGCTGCAACTTACCAAAACCATCTACTCTGCCATTTTTAAATTCGCCCTCAAAGGTCATGTTGTCATGTCGAATGAACACTCCAACGCCATTAAACTTGCCCTGGGCAAACTCCCCCTCATACCTGCAGAAACACAAGATGTTAGCCCTTAGGGGGGTAGTGAGCTGTTGCGGTTAACTGAGTACAGCAGCTACCAATTCATGCTATTTTCTAATGCCAAGGAGCTGATGTCACTTACCTCAGATGTCATGTATCTCAGAGCCCCACCCGCCCCACTCCCAACCAGCAGAGGTCAGACAGCGTGTGTGCTGTGAGGCCCTAACCTCAAGGAGACAACAGAGCAGCAGTGGAGTAGAAGGTCACTCAGCTCTTGCCACTTCAAATTTTAGATGTTTATAAAATAACCAATAAAAAACTAATGCTTAACCCTTGCCTGTTTTCAGAGGGCCTGGGACAAGCTCTGGTTTGACCAGATACTTATCCCGATCATTTTTACATCAGAATCTCCCTAGGCTGAGACACGAATGCCCCAGTACCCACCTTGAGCCATCTGAGAAGGTCAGTACCCCGAAGCCATTGAAGAGCCCATTCTCAAAATGACCCAGGTAGGTGCCGCCATCTGCAAATATCAGTTGACCAAAACCATGTCTGCGGCCTGAGTGAAGAGAAGGACAGGTTTCAGTTGGAATGGGGCAGCTTCAGGGTCCTCGCTCACTGTCCGACATCCCTTGCCTTCCGTCACCCCCCACAAAGGAAAGAAGAGAAGCAGTGACGTTGTCAGGGCAGGAAACTAATACCCAGAGTAACAGGCTGGCTCCTGAGACCTTCCCACCTTAAGGCGCAACTGTCAGATTTGGAGCAGGTCTCAAGTATGAAGGACAAGGCGGCACTTTAAAATAGCACGTAGTGCTTTTATCATGTGCCAGGCACTCTCCTAAGCACTTTGTATTTATCATCTTATTTAATTCTCATGGCAGCCTTATGAGGAAGGCACAGTACTATTATTATTCCCATTTAACAGATGTGTAAACCAAGGCAAAATGAAGCTAAATAACCTACTCAAGATCTCAGAGCAATTAAGTGGTAGAGCAGGAAGGCAAACACTGCAGGCAGCCTGACCTTACAGCCCTCCACACGTAAACACACTGCCACTCTGAGAATAAAAGCACACGTCTTAGCACCATGGAGCTCCCGTGCAAACCTACCAGCCTCCCTGGGACGCTGGCTGGAGCTGTTACATGAGTAGAGCTGAGCTAACCCAGTGAACTGACCAGAAAACAGAGCGAGATGCAGCAGGGGCAGTAATGCTCCTCCAACAGAGCAGAGGCAGTTCTTTGGTGGACAGAGCTCCCCAGCGGAGCCTTGGGAGGTCTCTCCTCTAAAGGTCATATTAAAGGGGACAGCAGGGGTTTGGGAAGCAGAAGAAAAGGCTGGAGATGTACAGAGGCAAGGTCCCCTCCCATCTGCAGTTTCTCCTCCCAAGGCTCAGGAATTCTTCAGCAGCACATGCATGGAAACAGCGTGAGATGTTCTTGGTTGGCACAACTGTAGAGTCGAGTCTCTTTGGGGTAGTTCCTGGCTTGCTAAGACTGGACCCACGGGACTTTTAAGTAGCCAGAATGTTTCCAAATTGAACATCATTAAGCTAATTCCTGTATAGTCTCAGGCTCTGAAAAAATGTTACTGTTCCGAAGAATAGATCCTTCTAAATGTAATGAACTGCCACAGGAAATTCAAGGCAATGGATGTCACTTGCTTTTGAGTGTCTGGCCTAATTTCCTTAAGTTCTGAAGACTCATTGGAGTCAAATCATTGCAATAAATTCCGCATTTCCTGATTTATGGACACTAAACTCATTTTACTCTGAGGATACATTAACATTTAGAAAAACAATTCCCAAATACTATCACTCAAGGATAAAAGGGTTAAAACACAATTTAGAAGCAGAAAGATTTGCCCTGGCTGGTGTGGCTCAGTGGATTGAGTGCTGGCCTGTGAACCAAAGGGTCGCTGGTTCGATTCCCAGTCAGGGCACATGCCTGGGTTGTGGGCCAGGTCAAGTCCCCAATAAAGGGTACATAAGAGGCAACCACACATTGATGTTTCTCTCTCTCTTTCTTTCTCCTTCCCTTCCCCTCTCTAAAAATAAATAAATAAATCTGAAAAAAAAGTAGTAGAAAGATTTAACTTACTTCTGGAGGTTGGATTAACAATAGTATTTTTTAATTCCTTTACTTATAATCCTAAAATTAAATAAAGGAAAGGCACTATCAGATTAAATCTTGGAGTTAGACCTGAAGATGAATCAAGTTGGCTTATTTATCCTGAGGTATTTGTCCTTCAGCCAAAGGAAGTGCTCATCACTGGACACCCCCCGGGGTCCTCTCACCCTCCTTCCACTCGCCACGATATTCCTCCCCACTGGAGTAGGTGAAGGAACCTTTTGTCAGGGTCATGGCGACAGCTTACAGAAGGATGAAAACTGCAGGACACAAGCAGAGGAGAACCAGTGTCACGGGATGGCTGGAGGAAAGGCCCGCAGAGCAGCTCTGTAGATGCGTTCTAAAGGCGTCCGGCCCAGTCAAGTGCGTGCTACCTTGAGCGCATTTAACAAAAGTACCCGCCTCTCCAACCATCACCACCGCCACCTCTGCCCACGCAGTCTTACCCTCCTACTTGTCTTTAACATTTCAGCCAGTTCCAATTTTCTACGACCTGAGGTAGAAATTTAGGATTGATCTAGAAACATTTGCTTGACACCTACTATATACTTAGTCAAGTGTAAAATGCGGTCTCTTCCCTCAGAGAGTTTATAATCTAGTTGGCACGACTAACAGTCAAGTGCCAAGCTGGATGGGCTTAAAGCCAGCAGTGCAGAAGCGAGGGCAATCCCAGACTGAGAGGACATGGGGACGAAGGTACAAAGAGCAGCGTAAACATGAGATGTGCAGGAAGCCGGGTCTTCCTGGAGTGGAAGGTATATTTACGGAGTAATAGGAAATAAATTTGTCTAGGTACACTCAGCCTAAATCTTAAGTTTGGAAAGAACCTCTCAGATTCAATCCAAACTCCCTCTTATTATACACAGAGAAACAGAAGCCCCAAAAGTGAAAAGCTAGTCAGTGGCCAAGCTGGAACTGGTGCCCCAGCCTCCCCTGGCCCTGCTAGCTCCTTTTCCCCAAGTACTATGCCCTCTACTTTAGGGTCAGGCAAGCATAAAAGACCTTTGACAGCTAAGCAGAAGAGTTTAGAGCTGATAAGGAGGTGAAGGGAGTTGAACAGGGATGTAATATGATGAAAGTAAAGTTTAAGGAAAATTAAATTGGCAGCAGGAAGCAGAATGGGTTGGAGCAGCAAAAATCTACAGCTGGAGAAGCTTGCAAGGCAGGAGATGTGATAATTCAGCAGGTGGTGAAAATGAACATAAATTATTCTCCCCTCATTCATGCCTTTGCACTGTGTCGTGGCAGATCCTCCCATCAAAGGCAGTTTATTTACTCCCCCACCCACTGGATCTGGCTGGGTTATATAACTAATGGAGCGTCAGCGAAGGTGATGTAGCAGAGGTTAGAAAAGCACTTGTACACTGGGCTGCCCTCCTGCTGCACGTGGAACTGTGCTGTGCGCATGTGCCCAGGCCAGTCTGCCGGAGGATGAGAGGCCACATGGCGCAGTGGCCCCAGCTCAGCAGCTGCCCAGGTGAGCTCAGGCAAGACCCGAGGAGCTGCCCTTCTGAGCCCAGCCCCCAATCACCAGCCCACAGACTCACAGACTCACAGACTAAAGAAATGGCGGCTGTTTTAAGCCACTGTGTTTTGGGGTGATGTATTACCCAGTAAAAGCTAACTGATACTCCCAGATATGGGATCCTAAGACCTAAGCTAGAAGGGTAGCAGGTAAAGGGAGCAGAAGGGATGACGATGACAGGTACATCACAGGAGGAAACAATCACCACTGTCACTCAGTAGTATTTGAAGACTGATGAGGTATGGCTTCAGATGATGGTAAAAGAATGTCTGTATTTAAGGATATACTATAAAAAGGGATTTAAGACACCCAAAATATCACTAAATATAAATAGAGATAAGCAGAGTCATTTGATATATTTAAAAAATGCAATCCCTATTTCCTTTTTAAAATCCCCTAGGTCTTTTTTACTCCCCCTTGCTGCTTTTCCAGATCAAAATAATACAATGTTTTCCTCAAGTGATTGTGACAATGCATAGTCCTAGGCCCACACTCAGACCTACTGAATCAGATTCTGTACAGTTAGAGCCTGGGAATCTGCAGTGTTGACAAGCACATCGTAAGATTCTTGCACACTTGGAAGTTTGTGGACTCTGACTCCAATAAATGGAAATGCTGTGTGTGAAGAGCTCTCTGACCTAGAAATCACCACTGAAAGGTCCCGTTATTAATAATTAACCCAGAGTCTGACCCTCAGGCACCTGAGTTCCAACAGGACAAGGGTACCTCTTATTCAGAACTTGGAGGCTAAACCTGGAGGACAATTTTTTAAAAATCCCTGTGGGCCTGGTGCCACTAGCTAGCTTCCTTTTCCTTCACGTCCCAGAGAAGCCCAAAGCACACACTGTTAAGTCTTGTATCGATGTGCCCACTATGGAAAATCAAGAGGGACTTAGAAAGAGTAGGTTAGACAGTACAAGAGGGATCTGGCATATTTAATACAAAAATGATGCTTTCGCCCTGGCTGCTGCTGCTCAGTGGATTGCCTGCCAGCCTGAGAACCAAAGGGTCTATGGTTCGATTCCCAGTCAGGGCACATGCCTGGGCTGCGGGCCAGGTTCCTATTGGGGGCATGTGAGAGACAACCACACATTGATGTTTCTCTCCCTCTCTTTTCTCCCTTCCTTCCCCTCTCTCTAAAAATAAGTAAATAAAACCTTAAAAAAAAAAAACAAAACACGATGCTTTAGCCTTGGCTGGTGTGGCTCAGTCAGTGGATTGAGTGCTGAACTACAAACCAAAGGGTCATTGGTTCAATTCCCAGTCCGGGCACAGGCCTGGGTTGCCAGCCAGGCCCCCAGTTGGGGGTGTACAAGAGGCAAGCACACATTGAAGTTTCTTTCCCTCTCTTCCCTTTTTCCTAAAAATAAATAAAATCTTTTAAAAAAAAACGATGCTTTAATAAACATTCAATTAAAACAAGATATATATTGTTTTTTGTAAATGGTGGTGGTGGACAGTGCTGAGTTATTTATACTCCCGGTCAGCCAACCTAACCCTCTACAATCAACTGAGCTAGCCCCAGAGAAGCTATCTGAAATATCTTCATAACAGCACCACAGCACCACTAACGTTTATTGACTACTTAGGGTGCACCACAATTGTTTTTAAAATATATTATCTAATTTTATCTCACACCTTGACAATGGTGATACTCAGTTACCCTTGGCAAATTATTATTTCCACTTTACAGATGAGGAAACTGAGTTGCAGAAAGGGTGAGTTAACTAAGGTCATCCAGCTAACACGTGTAAGCTAGAATCAGAGCCTTGGCAGCTGGCTCTCGGGTCCACAATCTTCAACACTATCCTACCCAGTGCTGCCCCTACCACAATACGGTGCTGCCGTGGACCCTGGTAGCACTGAGACCTGGGTTCAGAACCCGGCTCACTGTGTAACCTTGGGCAACTTATTTAAGTGTCTCTCAACTTCAGCCTATATAAACCTCCTCTATTAAGTGGAAACGATAATAGCTACTACATAGAGTTGGCATGTGGATTAAATGAAGTAACATACATGCAAGTACCTAGAACACCGTCTAGCCCTGTCCATTAAATGTTCTTTTCCTCTTCAAAGAGACTTATTAACTCACACCCTTATTATAATGAACATTTATCTAAAGTCTCAGTTTAAAAATGCTACCCCCATAATTTGAATAGCATTTTTTAAAAAACATCAGCAATTCTGACTCATGAGGTCAATACTAAGTAGAGGAAATGCAAACTACAGTTGCCACCCATCTGTTCTTTATCAATACCCTAAGGGATATTTTAATTTTGGCCTATGTCATAGTTTGGTCACACTATGTCAATTTTTGGTATGGATGCTGCACGCCCAGACATGGTCTGACATGAAATCAGCCTGGCCTGAGGGGAGCAGGGCCCAGTCGCGTCCCCTAGGCCCTGGCTGTGTCTCAGAGCTCTAGTTCCATCCCAGTTATGAGGAAAGATGAATTCTGCAGCCATGAGGACGTACAAGTTCTCACCCTGCAGTTTCACCCAAACACGGAGGAACATTCATTCCTACCCCCGTCAAGAAGGCCAGCTCTGTGGAGGTGCCTCTAGAGATGTTTGGGAGTCCATCCCACAGATCCCTCGGGGATTTTCTCACTTGTCTAGTTACTCAGAAACTTCACTCATGTCCAGGGCCTTTTATACAACAGAAGGCAGCCTGGGGAAAGGGTCATCTTCTTTTGTCTTAAAGCCCCTCAAAATCCTCTGAGGCTATTTTCTCAGAGAGGTGATGCCACCTCTGTTCCATCAGTGCTCCACAAAGTCTGCATCCAATTTCAGGCGCACGATCCTCTTATCGTCAGCCCGGCATCAGACTGTGCAAATACAACATTAATGAGAGGAAGAGAAACCGTTTTCCATCAAAACTGCCGGGGGAAACTCTTTCCAGTCTGGAGAGGCATTGTGAGAGCAAGAGGTCATCTTCAGCTCCCCCCGGAACAAATTAAGTCAAGGTACTAAAAGTCAGCTTATGGTACAAATCTGAACAATCTCCTTCCTTCAAAACAAGTAAGGATCTGAAAGGCTGTATCTTCTACTAAATCATATGACTAAACAGCCATTCAAAAACATAAACACAAAATCCTTATTTATACAGAAGGGCATTTCCTTTCAGTGTCAGGCAACAGTTTACTTGTCACTCAGAACTTTGGAATGAGTTACTGCAGTGCAATCTGAAGAGCCAGACTGACTACAGGGGGTACAGGGGGAGCAGCCTCCTGTTTATTTTTTCTCAAGGCCAGATGAAACTCCCAAATAGTGGCATCCCACCGTGTTTCAGAGGGAGAAGGTCCCTGAAAGAAAGAGAACATCAACTCTCGACCTAACCCTGCCACCATCCTCTGCCATTTGTTTTCAAAAGTACATACTGTACTACAAATTTCCATTCCTTTTTTTCACCTAGGGAGATATAGCAAACCCCATTCAATAGTTGCTTGTCAAAATAAAGTCCATTCCCAAGAACACAGTCAGAAGTGCTTATGAAAGACAATACCTGTCAACTCTACAGGGCTAAGGCCATGGTTAAACATGTTTGATTAGAAGCTTTACTTATACCCAAATAATGGATATTGTCACTGCTTGGGACAGTATCAGGATTTTCATTTATGACCCCTGTAAATAGCTATGCCACGTAATACTCAGTTGCACAGCCAATGACCTAGAAAAAAATTTCGCCAGTTACCATGGTCACTGCGACAAATCTAGTTTTATAAAGTATAGAGTCAGTGCTAACGAAGACTGAACACCCAATACTTAAAGAATGCAAATCAGTATTTTTATCAGTTACTCAAAAAATCTTTTTAAAGAGAATAGATGGCTTATGAGTGTAGATTTCAGCTGTACATATGGAATCTAGTCACAAAGTCAAGACAGTTCATGCTTCTTCTAAACAGATACCTTCCCTTTCCGTTCTCTTGTTAGATGGGTCACAAAGAATCAATCCAAACATTCACCTGAAAGGAAATAACTATTTGGTCCCTGTAAACTAATATGCTACTGGTCTGCACAGCAGACTATATCCTTGCTGTGTTTCTTTTCATCTGACCCAGACATTTCCAAATAGAAGTCAGAGAAAGGAATGATTTTTGTTTCCATTCTGTTTGTCTTTTTACATTATAGAACTCAAACCTGTTAAAAATATTTATGCATTCATAGTAAGTTGTGTCCAAAGGCAGAGAATTTAAAAAAAAAAAACTAACATGAAGAGAAATACATTTTCAGTTTAGGAACACTGTTGGGAGGCAGCAACCTCAATTACCCACATATACCTTCCACACTGCCCCTCTTCTAAGCTACCCTCCCCTAAGTAAGACAGTCTTGTCAAAATTTCTTCAGTTATAAAGAAAACTGTTCTGCCCTGGCTGGTGTAGCTCAGTGGATTGAGAACAGGCTGCAAACTAGAGTTGCAGGTTCCATTCCCAGTCAGGGCACATGCCTGGGTTGGGGGCCAGGTCCCCAGCAGGGGCCACATGAGAGTCAACCACACACTGATGTTTCTCTCCCTCTCTTTCTCCCTCCCTTTCCTTCTCTCTAAAAATAGATAAGTAAAATCTTTTAAAAAGAGACTAAAAAAAAAAAAAGCAGTTCTTAGGCTTTTAGAATCCTAAAGAAAAGAAAATGAAGGCTTTGATGAACAAAGATGAAAGATGAAAAGATGTCTTTTCTACAACAAAAACCCAAACGTTCTTTTTAAAGTGTTTTAAATGGGCTTGAAATAAGTTTTTATTATAAGTCTTTTTCTTTTTTCGGTAAGTCTTCCTTCCACTAGAAAAGTAAACAAATTATCACTACTAGTTAAAAGTCTAAGGAAGCCCACGGGACAGTTAGATTGAAGAACCTAGGAAGAAAATCCTGACCCAGGTAAGAAGGTAAAAAATAATAAAAATAAAAAGACGACTTGGGGGTGATGGAGACTGCCAGGATAGTCTTCTATTTCATGGTTAAGGAAAATGCCTGGTCCGGGTTCTAATATAGCCCAATTACTCCTGCTGCTACCAAAACAGTTTGGACATTCTAGACTACGAGGATGCTACTACCATCAGCTAACCGACGCACCTCATTTCCCCAAACCTTGAGGTGTGGGACGTCTCTCCACCGTAGTGACAGAAAGGAGGGCCCAGGGCAAACAAAGCCCTAGGTGGCAAAAGGCAACAATTCCTTGTCGGCCTCCCCTTTCCTTCAGTCACCCGTTCTGTTCCTGCCCTCTACCCCAGTCTGCTCTCCCGCCAGGGCGGGACTTTCTGCTAGCACGGGTCTGCCTTCCCCACCCAACCCGCTCCCTAACCCGGGTGCCGCGGGCTCTCCCAGGCCTCAGCCCCCAGAGATGGCGATGAGAGACCCGAGTTTGGGACCCCAGGCAGCCACCCTCCCATCAGCGAGTCGGGCCTGGAACCACGGTCCCCACCCCGTTATCTCGGGCTGGGCTCCTCAGCCCCTTCCTCACCGGCCACACCCTTCCGGCCCCCCTTCCACGAGTACTACCAAACAACCTGGGCTCCGTCTTTTGGGATGACCGTCACGCCCTGGTCAGGGGTTCCAGTGCCCGCGACCTTAAACCCGCCGGGCTAGTCCAGGCCACCTGCCTCTCCGCCACCTCCGCCAGCGCCTGCCCCACTTAACGCCGCCATCGTTGGCGGCGGCACTGGGCACAATTCCCGCTGCCCATTGGTTGTTACCTAGGCAACCAGGAGCAACGCCACTTCCCATTGGCTCAGCCCGGGCTCAGCGCCATCTTTCTGCGGGGCTCAGTGTCTCGAGAGCTCCTGGCTGAACATCGGATAGAGCGATGGCGCTGAGCCCCCGATCCCACCTTGGCAATCCTGATAGGAGTCCTCAGGCATCCCCCAGCCCGGGGAAGCAAAGCCGAAACGTCAACCCCAAACAGAACAAAACAAAACCTGCGTCAGACGCAACAGTGAAGCAGTGACCATCAACTCCAGCGGCTCCGATTCTGCTCCGATCTCCACAGCTGTACATGGCCCGGCTGCGGAGTTTAAGGACAGAATCTTGAGGGGCAGCTTTGTAAATAATAAGGCGCTGGAGCGGGCACTTGCAGTTTAATTAGTGTCAACCCTGTGCCAGCAGTGTGATATCGAGACAATTTTACATTCACTGTAGGGATGTGTTGTCATTGTCATGACACAGATCCTTGGATTTTAAAATGTGCCAAGACTGAAGCAAATCCTCTCAAATACCATGCACATCAATTAGTTTATCCATATGTTTATTTACTGAGCAATGGTAATGCAGCATGACGCTAGGGTTCTGCCAGGCTAGAAAAGTCATGATCACTTCCCTCATGGGACTTACTGCCTAAGTGTGAAGACAAAACGATTTATGCATATGGAAAAATCCAAGACTATATTTAATTATTAAGAGAAAGCAAACGCATGAGGAAACAAATTGCCTCTCTGAATTGGGATTTTTCCTCATTTGTAGGATAGAAAATTAGAATGATGATGGTGATAAAGGCTGCCTAGGACTTGTTTGAGAATACAATGTCAAATGCTCAGTACTGTGTCTGAGATATTGTAAGTGCTCGGTAAACAGTAGTTTTAAATAGTTTTTATAAGACTTGGATTCTGTGTTCAAATCCCATCTCTGCCACCAACTGTGTGTGGCTTCAAGCAAGCTATTAAGCTTTCTAGCCTGTAAAATGAGATTGAACTAGCAGACCTACGAGGTTCAGTCTGGCTCTAACACTCAATGTTAAACATGATAAACTGTGCAGTAATAACTGGAGATATAATTACAGTACTTGAGAGAATAGTGTCAAGAAAATAGATCTTACTAGGTTGGAGAATGTATGTTAGAAAACATGAAGAAATAAGGTCAATACATTATCAAATTCTGGGAAGACCTGGAGAATTAGAGGGAAGATATGGTGTGCAAAATGTAGCTTCTTGGATAGGCAAATTCAGAGTCACAGAAATTAGAATAGAGGTTACCAGGATCTAGAGGAAGAGGGAGTTATTTGTTAATGGAGTTTTTGTTGGGATGATGAAAAAGTTTTGGGTAGAGATAGTGGTGATACATTCACAGCATTGTGAATGTATTTAATGTTACTGAATTGTACACTTATGAATGGTTAAAATGATAAATACTATGTATGTTTTACAACAATAAAAATCCTGCAATGTGGCATCTGCAGATGGAAAGAAAGAGAGTAAATACAAGATACACTTCAAAGAGGTATTTAATAAGAAGCAATATAGTGTTATAAGCATGGAGTTAGTCTGCCTGGATTTTGATCCAGCTGTGCCACTTACTTACTTCATGTCGTCTTAGGTCTGCTGTATGTCCAAGTATTGATACAAAATCAACTGTAGTATGTCCAGGCATTGATGCAGGACTGGAAAGTTCAAAAGTTTAAGTTTCCAGGCTAGTTGAAACAAGACTAGAATAATTTCCTCATGCCTCAACTGACTTGATTTTTAGTAATTTAGCAGTTTGACTATAGTGACTCCATTTTATTTCCTTACCCTATTCTTCAGAATGATTATGAAATATTGGTTACTATGCAACACAGCCAGTCACCTCTTGTGAAAACCCACACTCTCTCTTCTGGATACTTTAAGCATAAAAAGCAAAGATAACATCAATGATAACCTCAGCAGTGATAAAAAAAATCTATCATTTGTTGATTGCTTTTTATGTACTAAGCACTATGCTAAATTCTTTACATACTTACCATGATTCTTATTCAATCAATTTAAGAAGAGATGATTATTCCCATTTTATAGATGAGAAAACTGAGGCTTAGAGAGTTAAGTAACTCCTACAAAATAACTAGTAAGTGTGAGGCCAGGGTTTAAACTCCAAATACAAATGTCTCTGATTCCCTCTTCTCTCCACTCTCCTGTAAACCAGTGATTTAATTGAGTATATTCTCCAATACTTAGCTCATAGCACATGTCCCACTTAAGGCCTTTACTGACTCTCCAGCCTATCCCCGAGTCACTGAACTTCTTCTGTTAAGGAGTTTTCAGCTCTGATTGCTGGCTCTTCCCCTCCCATTGCCTCAGAGACTTGTATGTCTTCAACTTGAGGGCAGGGACTCAATTCTTCTCTTTACCACTAATAAAAATGTACAGAACATGAAATTTTACAGTATTAAATAAAACAGGGACTTTTTCTTACCTCAAACTTTTTGGTCTAATGGGTCAATTAACAAATAAGCATTGAGCTTTGTGCCAGGCACTGTGTAAGCTGCATGAGGGCTGGGATTGTGAAAAAACCTTGTTATTTAGGTAGAGCAGGGATTTTTGTTTCTTTGCTTCACAGCTCTCTCTCTAGCATCTAGAATATAGTAGGTGCTCAACAAATATTTAACGACCGGGTGCCAGATTGAACGAATTCAGATACAAAGATCAGATTTCTCCAGTCCTACAGCTAGTTCACAGTAGGCATTCAATTAGCGACTTACTAGGTAGGCTTACTTTATTGAAAGCTCCCAAACGGGGCTCAGCAATTGAAAGCTAAAAGCTGAGGGCGTATCTAACCCGAACTTGGCTTCTGGAGCATGCGCAATCCACACAAAAAGTGACGAGCAAAAAAATTCTAAGGGCGTGATTGCGTAGGTGCTGATTCTGATTGGCTACGGTTGGCGCGCGAGGGGTCGTGCCTACTCGTCGCCAAGTAAACAGGGAAGGTGGGGGCGGGGCCAAAGAAGCACCGCGACCTGGTTGGCCAAGAGGGGATTGGGGGTGTTGCGGATTGGTCCCCTCCCGAAGCTCAGCTGTGTGGAACGCGCCGGGTCCCGGAGCCGGCGGCCTAAGGAATGGACGAGACGAGCCCATTAGTGTCCCCGGAGCGGGGCCAACCCCCGGACTACACCTTTCCGTCCGGCTCAGGAGCTCACTTTCCGCAGGTACCGGGGGGCGCCGTGCGAGTGGCGGCGGCGGCCGGCCCGGCCCTCTCTCCGCCTGGTTCGCCAGGCCACGACCGGGAGCGGCAGCCACTGCTGGATCGGGCCCGGGGTGCGGCGGCCCAGGGCCAGAACCAGACCGTGGCCGCTCAGGCCCAAGCTTTGGCCGCCCAGGCCGCGGCAGCTGCTCACGCCGCGCAGGCCCACCGCGAACGAAACGAGTTTCCCGAGGACCCGGAGTTCGAGGCGGTGGTGCGACAGGCCGAGGTGGCCATCGAGCGCTGCATCTTCCCTGAGCGCATCTACCAAGGCTCCAGCGGCAGCTACTTCGTCAAGGACCCTCAGGGGGTGAGAGCGGGGTAGGGAAAACGGCCGCCGGTTGCGGTGAGGGTGGTCCTGTCCAGGGGAGTTTGGGGCTTCGCGCAGCCAGAGGGAGAAGGGGGTCCGAAAGAAAAGCTGCAAAGAGGAGAAACTCTACGGTGGGGAGCTCCGTTTCCAGGATTTTGGAGTGCCACGGAGGACTGGAGATGGAGAGGCTCTGCGGAATGGAGAAATAAATCAGAACCTGTTTGGTGGGGGAGGAGTGAAGGAAAAATTAAAAGAGGAAATTGACCAGATACAGGCGAGGGGCCCAGCGGTTTGGTGAGGCAATCTGCTTCTGGACTGAGACGCGCCGGGCGATGCTGCTTTCTAGTAGGTTCTGTAGCTTTAAACTACAGACTTGAGCTTTGGTCCCATTTTTCTCTCTTTTTGGACCAGACCAGTGTTGTCGCTGTTAATTGAGGAGGACGTGTAACACACCGCAGGACTCCCGAGGGTTCAATTCCAGCCTTCTGTGCTGTGGGGATATCTCCTGCCACCTTTCCAGGTCTCTTACTGGCAGACGATGGTGATTGAGTGGCTGGAATCACCAGTTTTCATCCAGGATTTCTTTTTGGGAAATTGCTCAAATCCTCTTTTATTGTTCCTCAAGCTTAGAGTGGAGTTTTGGAATCACGGGACTGTCAGCTGCCTTTTCACTTTCATTTCTGTCCCAAGACTATCGATGGTTTGGTTTTCAGCTGAGACAGTGTTTGCTGACCTTTATTTTGTCCCTTGCATTTGATTAAAGGGGGATAGGATGGTTTGGGGCATGGAGTGATTGGTCAGGACAGCTGAGAGGTGATCTTTATCCTTTTGTTTTGTTTTGTTTTTTTAACATGAGAAAAACAAATTTGATTTCCTAGGTTATGGGAGCCCCATAAACATTTGCGATCCAAAGGCAGTCAGGCAGTTGAGGTTTATGTGCCATCCTCAGCTAAGGGATAGGGGTTCAGGGCTTCAAAGGGGAGGAGGGCAGTTCTTGGGGAAGTTAAGAAGAGCAGCTGTTTGATAATCAGATGTTTCACCTGCCCTGCAGTCTTTTAGGTAAAAAAGTTCTCTCCGGTAGCAGCTCTTTTTCTGGGCCAGGCCCCTTATCTAAGTTCATGTAGGCAATAAGGGAGGTAAAAGTTTTTCCTGCTAGGTCTTGATTGCCTTCAGCTCCGAACAGTCCACCTAACCTGCTCCCCTTTTGTCCCACCTTTGAAACTTCCCCAAGAAGTACGGTCAAGAAGTTGAGTTGGTAGGTTGCACCATCTTATTGAACCAGCCTCTTATTCTTGAGAATAGGTCAGTTTAGTTAAAGTTGTTGCATTTCAGGAGGCAGTGTGCAGGTGGGCTCTCAAAGTTAGGCTTATTATTACACAGTAATGTACTTAATAAGAGGCAGTTCTACGGAAACAAAAGAAAAACAAAGGTTAATGATCGGAACAGACTATAGTCCCAGTTTCTGTGTTCTGAAGACAGCCAGCTGAGATTTCTAAATGTCCAGCTTGAAGCAATTGGAGTGAGGGCAGGCAGCAGCAACATGATAGATGTTTCTGGTGATATTTGAGTGGCCTACCTTTTTTTATTTTTTAAAGATTTTATTTATTTATTTTTAGAGAGAGGGAAAGGGAGAGAGAAAGCGAGGAAGAGAAAAATCCATTGGTTGCCTTTTGTACAAACTCACAACCCAGGCATGTACCCTGAGCGGGAATCAAACCTGTGCCCCTTCGCTTTGTGGATGACGCCCACCAACCGAGCCACATGGGTTAGGGCAGTGGCCTGCCTACCTCTACTGTTTTGAGAACTTCAGAGGTGTCACTGGGATATCAAAGGGTCAAAAAATACCAAGTCTTCTCCCCCAGGTGGGCCAGAATTGTTTAGTGCAGGGGTGTCCAACCTTTGGCCCATGGGTCGCCCTCATGCAGCCCAGGATGGCTGTGAATGAGGCCTAACACAAAATCCTGAATTTACTTAAAATATTATGGGATTTTTTGTGTGTGTGTGTGATTACGTGTCCCCATGTATTTAATATGTTGCCCAAGATGACTCTTCTTCCAATGTGGCCCAGAGATGCCAAAAGTTTAGATACTCCTGATAGTAGAAAATGTATTATTGTTTTACTTATTAGAATGATGGTGTTAAAACTCTGTCAGATTTTCTCTACATCTCTCTTGTGTGAGTTTTTTCAGTGGGTGATGTGCCATTTTGATAGGAGTGCTGAGTGGCAAGGATGGTAAGTCTTTAGAAAAAAAAAAAGAAAGAAAGAACCAGAGAGCAATTTCGCCATCAACCCAGTTAACATGGACTGAGTTGGGGAAAGCTTTGAGAGTAAGAGGTCTTTGCAAAAACCTCAAATAAGGGACCAGTGAGTTCAATGGAAAGCTCAAGGAGGAACCATCACTTTGGAAGAAAAGAAAGCTGGGTGTTCTGAGGTCTAAATATTAGTCAGATGCTTTTGTTTTTTTAATTGGGGGACCGGAATGACACCAAAGACATGAGTGTTTTTTTTTTTTTTAGCTTGTTGGCTGACTTTGCTAGGTATAGGAGCCGGAGGAAGGTTTTTGTTTTTCTCTCGTGACACTGTTACAGCTCTGTTGGAAGTGTGTCAGATCAGCCGAGAAGTGATCAGGTGCTCTGACAGATCAGAGTAATATGATCTCTCAGTTCTACCTAGCAGGTAAAGTACCACTGCCTCAGAATATAGGCCACAAAGAATGACAGGCTACGGGGGTGTTTCTTGGTGATTTTCAGGATCCCAGTCCCTATAATTTAGGGATTGTGCTTTCTTAGAGGGGATGCTGAAACACATATGCCCTGACAAAACTTATTAATGTAACAGTCCTGCTCCCACTGGGGAAAACGTGGTTTGGAGCAGAGGCCCACTTTCTAAATACTATGGTGTCACATTGGCCCACAGACTCACTGCAGTTGGTCTTGTCAACTTTAGCCCTGCTCCAAATGTGTTTATTTGACTTAACAAATACTTAGATAGCACTTATTATGTGCCAGGTACTGGTTTAAATGCTTTTATAAGTAATAACTTACTTAATTCTCATAATACCCTCAGAAGTAGGTACTATTATCATCCCCACAGATGATACCAAGGCACACAGTATGAGTAATTGGCCCAGGGTTTCACAGCCAGTAAGTGGGAGGCAGGTCCAGGCCGTCCAGGCGAACATGCTCCAGAGGTCATGCTCCTGAACACTGTGATCTGCAGCCTCAGAGTTAGTCATCTGACCTTCTGATTTCTCTTTTCAGTTACCATTTTGGTGAGCATTAAAGTTGACCAAGTGTGGCAGGAAATTTAAATTAATAATGACTCAAATAAAAGTACATTTAGCTCTCACAGAAGAAGTCTGTAGGCCACTCCGGGCTGGCACAGCATTTTACTTTATCAGGATGCAAACTCCTCCCATCCAGCTGATGAGCCATCCTTAGCCTGTGGCTTCCACTCCTGACCCAAGATGGCTACTCAGACTGCAGACATCTTATCTGCTCCTCTGGCCTTCAGAAAGAAAACAGGGAGCCTCTGCCCCATCCCTGTAGGTCCTTTCCAGACGTTGTCCCAGGTTCGTCTCTTATAGCCCACTGTCCAGAATTCAGCTGCAGGAGTGTCTGGGAACCATAGTCTTCATTTTACCCAGCTAAAAATCAGGGGTCCTGGGTCCGAGGAACAGGGGGGAGCAGCAGTTTATGTGACAGTCATATTTAAAGAGAGAGAGTCCGAAAATTTTTTGGCGCTAACAGTCCTGACACTGATTCTCATTTTAGGATGGTTTCTCCCTCAGGGCAAGCAGGTGGGGACCTGGAACAGTAAGGTAGAAAATGCTGGATCAAAGTCATGGTGGAGAGTACTCCTATTACCCTCCTCAGTTGCACCCTTGCACTTCAGGTCTCACACTCACCTACAAAAGCATTTTTTGAGCATTTTCTGCTTTGTGAGTCTAGTAATATTAGATATTCATATTGCCAAGAATCATATAATAGCATGTGATTCCCTAGTTTGTTGAGAAGATTAAATGAGGTATCACACCCGAAAGCCCCTGGCATGGTTCCTGCTTAGTCAGTCAGAGTGTTTTGCTTTTAAGTTATATGCCCATAGACCTCTGGAGTTGGCTTTCTTGAATGCATTAGCATTGAGACAGAAGTCATATGATTTTGAGAAGATGCTTTCATGACTACTGAGAATAGTAAGTAATTCATTAGGTAACCCTCACTAGTATTTGCTTCAAAATTTTACAGGCTACTCACATAATACTCACATATTTTAGCAATTTGGCCTTATATTATCATTTTCAACCTTTTATTTATTTTTATTTTTTTATTTTAATTGTTATTCAACCATTTAAAATATTTTATTCACTAAGACTTTGTCATGATAACAGTACAGTATGTTTTTCCATTTTTCAAATGTAAAAATGTTGTAACATTGAATGTGCATCTTCTAGCTGCCTGTGCCTTCCAAGAAATTCTAATATCCGTACATTTGGTTGAGAACCACACTGACAGCCAAATAAAGAATAAGATCGAATAGAATCATGTTTTTACTAAAATATTAAGAGGCAGTCAACTTTGATTATCATATATAAATGTAGTTCTTGAGATTCTTAGGTATCATCTACCAAGCCACGAGTTGTAACAGGTGAGGCAGGTGGGGTCGAAGGCAGTGAATACGAAAATAAATACAGGCTAAATCTCTTCACTATATTCTGTTTGGATCCCATCTTCTTTCAGGGTCTCATGTATTTGGACTAACCCCTCCCTCTCTTTTGTAAGAGTTAATTTGTAGATAAGGCTTCTCTAACTAAAAAGCTGAGTCAGGGGGTGCTGTTTTCCCTCCAACCTCTAATACAGAATATAGAAATTCTCCAAGTGTGGCCCAGGGACCCCTAGGAGTCCCTTTTGGGGTCCACAGGTCAAAACTATTTTCATAATAATTTTAAGACTTTGCTTTTTTCATTCTAGTCTCCTTATGAGTGTGCAGTGGAGATTTCCAGAGGCTACATGATGTATGATATTGAAACAGATTTAATATTTTGGAAGATGTGAGAATCCACTTGTCTTTTATAAGCCAGACATTAGAGAGATCTGCAAAAATATAAAACAATGCTAGTCTTACCAAACAAACAATAAAAATTGTTTTTGAAAAGTACTTTTTTTATAAAACATGTCTCTTATGTTGACATGTAGTGGGTTTATTTTTATTAAATTAATTCATAAAGGGTTTTAACATTTCAGTTTTAATTTCTACTATAGCAAATATAAATTTTACCCATATAAACAAAAGCTTTTGAGGGCCCTTCATGAGTTTTAAGAGTTTAAAGGGATCTTGAGACCAAAAAGTTTGAAAACTGTCCACTTCGTATTTACTGAACTTAAAAAAACTTATTAAAAGTTATTTCTGCATATTTTACTGCATAATATGAGTGATGTACTTGAAGTGTCTTAGATTTTGGGTTCCTGGAGGAAAATGGCTCTTAGTATAGCATAATACCCTAATTCCCTCTTCCTTGTGGTTGGCGGATAGATACAGGAAACCTCTGTAGGAAACCTATAGGTACAGGATTGCAGGATCCTCTTGCTTCCTTGTGCTTTTTATCCCCAGCGTCATGGATTGCCGAATGCTGCTACTTAAGTTACTTGCTCCTCACCCCGTTTTTTAAAAGGGGGTTAGTAAGTGGGTGTTAAGGAAAGGTGTTTTTAAAATATTAGTGTCAAAATGAAGCTTTCTTCTAAATGTAACTAAGGAATCGAAAGTATGTTACAGGCGAGGAGAGTGAGAAAAATTAGGCAGTGCTCATTTTCTTTCTCAACCAACTATCGGTGGGTGTCTTTCCAATCTGAGTGGTTTTAGAGTTTGTTTTCTGTGAATAAGTAGAGTATTCTTGAGTATTCACCAACACAGTAGATTGTGTGAAGTGACCATTAGCTTTGGAAATCAGGCCAAGGTGGTTTTCTGTATCTATCTAGGAAACCTGCAGGGTGCTCACACAAACTAGGTACTGAGCAAACGTTAACGGAATTGAATTAGACTGAGGCCTGTACTTAGTCCTGAAAGGCATTTGTCTCCTCTGCTGTCTGAATGTCCTTCTGTTCTTCCATCCTTCCCAACTTACCATTCTCTAATTTGTCCAATCTAGACATTATTATTTAATAAAACCCTTGTCGTTCTGAGATAACCATTATTACTAATGCTTTTAGAGTTAATGAAATGCTTTTTGATTCTCCTTCTGGTGAAAGGAAACTGAGAAGTTTGAAAGGTTAGTCTATAAATGGTGCTTGGCTGCACTCTTGGCCTTCAGGTTCGTTCTTTCTTTCAGTGGAAGTGTTTAAGCCCCAGCCCTGGCATTTTTCAGCCTCACTGGTAATAAGTGTCTTGTTTTCCCTCTTGGGGACCAGCTTGCTGAACTCCACATGGTGCCACATGGAACTGACTGTTGGGTTCTGGGACATGCCTCATGTTCTCCTGTGGTTCACTGTCCAGCTTCCGTAGAGTCTGTGGACGGATCAGGCATTGCCCGAGGGGCGAGCTAGTGTGCGATTCAGAGCCCAGGATTCCAGCGGAGCAGAGACAGAGGAAGATTGCTAACTTAGGCCTCTTGCTAGCCGCTTTGAATAAGAATGTAATTCTGATTTACAATATAAATATATGCATTTGACTTTCTGACTTTCTCCAAGTGGGCGAGTAACTTTGTTTACCTTTAAGACTAAATTGATTCTTTTGGAGGGAGGAAGAGAGTTTTGTCTTTTTCTAGTGCTCTCAATCCTTACAAGGCCAGTTCTTGAAGGAACAGGCCTCATGATCGACCAAATGTTGTTGGAGACATGTGCGTGCCTAGCCAGTCCCTAGTGTGAATACTTACTTAATGCAGACAGATGGCTGTATGTTTTCTGCTGTGACCTGCCATTCAGGAAGTGACACTCACAGGAAAATGTCTTATAACCCAGAGTAGCTTGAGTTGGTTGTGGGCTGAGGGGAGAGGGAGAGTCATATGAAGATGAATCACTTGGATAGCATATTTACTTCCCTTCCTTTGAAATGACCAGTTTGGGGACTGCAGGGAATGAGAAAAATGAAAAACCACCTCAGAGAGCTGACTGGTCTGGGGAAGTTTCTAGGTTGCAGCAGCATCCCGTATTTCCTAGCACCTTTGAGGATTAAGTTACTGTGCTCTGGAGAAGACGAATTTAATTTTTGTGGCCTCTCATGTCCTGGTCTCTTGCCTATCAGAATGACTTAAGAGAATCCCATTCTAACCAGGTAACAGATTCTTTTTTCTGCTGTGATTTTCTTTTCTGCTGTTTATTTTGTCATTCCTAAACTTTTTATTGTAAGGTTTCATAAACTTCCAGGGGGGTGGGATAGTAAGGCTGATAGAGGAAATCAGCCCTTGATGAAGGAATTTTCTTATCCTCATTCCATAGTACTTTCTGAGTCTTTGTAAATTGATGCAGAGCAATTGTGTGTATGTATGTACCTTAGAAGTTGGGGTTTCATGGTATTAAAACTTGATCTACTGAGCCCTGGCTGGTGTGGCTCAGTAGACTGAGTGCTGGCCTGTGAACTGAAAGGTTGCTGGTTTGAGTCCCAGTCAGGGCACATGCCTGGGTTGTGGGCCAAGTCCCCAGTTGGGGGCATGCGAGAGGCAACCCATCCAGGTATCTCTCACACATCAATGTTTCTCTCCCTCTCCTCTTCCCTCCCTTCCTCTCTCTCTAAAAATACATAAATAAAATCTTTAAAAAAATTTTTTGGTATCACATATACCGGACTTGGCACCTTCTTTGGCCATAGCCCTTTCTATCAGTGGATCTCTTGGCTGCATACAGGAGCTGGTGTGTTCTCCTTATATATTGGGGAGACGCCAGTGTCTGACAGTAAGTACCGATGGTCTGCCCATGCCCTCTTTCTGTATTCCTGCTGACCTGGTCTGTGAGCTACTTCAATCACCTTGCCTTTAACACCCTCTTTTCCTTTTACCTGTATAGAAGATCATCGCCGTCTTCAAACCTAAGAATGAAGAGCCATATGGGCACCTTAATCCTAAGTGGACCAAGTGGCTGCAGAAGCTGTGCTGTCCCTGCTGCTTTGGCCGTGATTGCCTTGTCCTCAACCAGGGCTATCTTTCAGAGGCAGGGGCCAGCCTGGTGGACCAAAAACTGGAACTCAACATTGTACCACGTACAAAGGTCAGTGACCTGTCCCCAGGGAGTCTTACTGCCTGACCAGAGTTTTCCTGGGCCTAAGCCCTGCTACGTGTTAGTGAGACCATCAGGTCCAGTGAGGGCTCTTTATGCCCTGAGCTTAGGGTTCTCAACCTTTTTTTTTTTTTACAGGGGAGTGGTATGGAGAGGTAGGTGTAGGCTCCTGACTGATCATCTGATGAAAGCTCTCCTGAGAAAGAAACACATAAGATGCATACAATTTTAGGAAGTTAATTGACTTCCTTTGATGCACCTTTATGGATTCCCTGCATCTTTGGAGTCCAGATAATCCCACACTGTTTAGAAACCTAACTACTTCTGTGGCTCACTCTCTTAGATTTGCAAGCCATTCCAGGATTTAGATACAGTCTAGAATGGACTTACTGATGTCAGCCAAGCACTTACATAGGCACTTATGCAAGGAGGACTAGAATGAGCTGAGGGTTAGAGTAAAGATCTGGCCAGAACCCCTACAGCACAGGAAACACAGGCCTTCGGGCTGTATCTGGCCTTCTACCTTGTTTTATCCAGCCCTGGCACATTGTTTCTACCTGGCAGCAGCACCGAGTTCTCGCTTAACTATTAAGAAGTGGTTACATTTATACAATCCTAAAATTACATTCGGCCCTTTGAAGGCAACTGTGAGGCTGATGTGGCCCCCAGTGAAAGTGAGTTTGACAGCCCTGCCCTACAGGGAACGAACATGGAATTCTCACTTTTCTTCATGCTATGGAAATCTGGTATTTGTCTAAACATAACAAAATTGGTGTCCCAGGAGGCAAGTCCACACTTAGAATGGATTTGCACGCACATTATATGTGGTATAGACTTAGTTGAGGTTCTAATGAAGGGTTTGGATCATACTCCTTTATTCCCCCAAATGCTTAAATACAGAATTGGTTGTATACCATATCAGGAAATGTATTGAGGACAGGTTAAGAACCCCTGTAACTACAGGGTGTTCCATGAAATTTTCCAGGGATTATGAGGGGAAGGAATCTGCTAGTCAGCATAGGACCACTTCAGGACATCATCACCCATTGACTATGTGGCTGTCCGAGGTTTAGTAGCAACTTAAGGTGGACTCTGATATGATGCCCTAAGGCTTTAGAGGTGTGTTTGTGGCTCTGGGTCTTAATTCTCTTGGGGAGTCCTAGGAAAGCTATTGATCTTGTTCCCCCACAAAGCACACATATCTGCAATTATTGTTTTACATATAGTTCCAGGAAATGCTTCTTAGACCAGTTGAAGTCTATGCATTGACCTTGTAGGAACCATGCCTCTGGATTAAAAACTCCTGCTTGAAGTTTTCTTCATAGATTTAGTTAGCTGACTGTATGCAAAGAAGACTGATCAGGAGACAGGACCGTCCCTTCAGACCTATTTTGGTGTTTTCCCAGGGTATTTTAGAAGAAAAGGTGTTTGTTGTGGGCATTTAACTGTGTCAGTTCTTCTGCCACCAAACTCCAAACAATAAGCCAACTAGTTTGTAAGTCTGTAGTAGTCAGGGAACATTTCCTGAAATATCCTTCTCCCATTCTCAGCACCTAGGAAAGTACTGTACCTACAGTAAGCGTTCTGTAAGGACCAACTGAATCAGTGAGTGAATACCAAACTGTGAGAAACAGTAGCAGAAATCCTGCAACTTCAGGTCTAGGAGAGACTGATCGCAATGCTGGGTTTGTAGTCACCACTTAACATCTAATTCACTGCCTGGCCTTGTGCCGCTCACTCTGTCCCTTCGTGTGTTAGTCCTCTCTGTGTGCCTGTAATTGAGTAGGCACTCTGACCATCTTACATAATAATTAATGCTCCTGTGATCTCCTGCCTAACCGGAAATTCTTCTACTGCACCCCTCCTAAAGTCTAGAGACTTTTAAATACTCCTCGCTTGTACTCTTTAATTTCCTTTCTTCACTAGGTAAATAGCAGAGTGCCCCCAGCCCCTGTGCCCGCCCCCTTTGCCTGCACTTCTGGAGTGCAGTGCCTAAGAATCAGAGGGCTTAAGTTTGAATTCTGGCTCTGCAGCTTTTCAGAGGGTGACCCTAGGGCAAGTTACTTAAGAGTTGCCCCTACCACCTCCACTCAGTTTCCTCACTATAAAAATAGGAATATAAATAGTTCCTACTTTATAAGGTGGCTATTAAAATTATACAAGATAATCTCTGTAAAACATATAGCCCAGTGCCTGGCACAATATAAACACTCCATACATCCTAGCCTGTGGTATTTTTATGACTATTTTAACCATCAGTGTCACTACCCCACACACAATCCCTTTCCCCCCATCTCTGGCCTTCTCTCCCTATTAGAAAACTTTAATGAGGCCTGAGGAACTTTTGCATCAAAAAATCAACAACGACAAAAATACTTGTCTTTTATGAGAACAAGATGAAACAGAACTTTGCACACTTGTAATATACAGCTGCTGGAGGGTAGTCAGAGGAAGCCTCTCCCCACCCTGTGGTAGGGTTCTATCCAGTCGATTAGAGCATCTGTCACTAAGGAAACGAGGCTCACATTGCAGTGGAGCCTCAACTAGTAAGGCTCTGGTTCTCAGTGGTTGTCTCTGCCCTCTGGTCCTGTACGGTTTCAGGTCATGATAGTTCAGTAGTCATAGGGGGAAAGGGGGCTGTTACAAAGAGTGATAGCAAATAAGTTTAATGTGGGCAAAGGTAGTTTATGGCCTAAGAGAACCAGGATTTCACCATGGAAACTGGTCGGATAGTCTTAAGCAAGCCCTTTTCCCCTTTATTCCTGTGCTTAAGTGTCCCAGTTTGTAAGGCTGCGTGTGCCCTCCATCAGTACCTTGCACACACATTTTAGGTGCTCCTTCAATGCTCGGTGGACACAGTAAAGCAGGGAGGGAGGGAATTATTTTGCCCCTTTGTATCTCTGTTGTTCATGGGCAAAATGGTTATTTGTAATGAATTTTGCAAGGTTTAGGAAAAGAAAAAGTTTGTTTATAAATTTGATTTTATGCATTTATATGTGAAAATTCACTTGTTGCTGTCTCTGAAAGAAACTTACAACTCATTCATTCATTCATTTAATATTTTTGAGCATGTGCCAGCCACGGTGTTAGGTCCTAGGAATGCTAATGTGAACAACATGTTCTTTTCCTCCTTTCATTTCATTAGGGTTAAGAGGTAATTTAGATATACAAGTGGATGCCCACAGGACAGTTTGATAAGTGTGACAGTAGTTGTATATATGGATTATGGGTTATATTGATGTCATCACAATTTAATGATCAAGTATGATATTGACAGTCCACTAAAATTTTTTTGAGTAGGTAATGTATGCATGTAGTGCTAAAATCAGAAGGCACAGGAGTGTAAGTAGAGAAGAGAAATTCAACCTCCCTCCCACCCTGTCTTCCAGCTACTCAGTTGCCTTCCTCAGAGGCAGCTGCTATTACTATTTTCTTGTGTAATATTCCACATATACTCTGCATAAATATGCATATAATAATTTACTAAAAATTAAAACCAACTTTATTTTTTGAGTGTGAATAATTGTACGTCATACAAAATTCAGAAGGAAATAAAAGGATGTAGAGTAAATTGCAGTTTGTTTGTTTTTTGGAGAGAAAATAGGCATTGGGACATCTTTTCCTAACCCAGGAGGTAGCTGTATTAGTCAGTGTAATTCATGTCAGCTGCTATAACAACCCCTGAGTCACATGGTTTAACATAATAGGAGTATTTTTTGTTCACATCATAGGTGCACGTCAGTTAGGCAGCTCTCTTAGATCCTATGTCATTCCATGTAGTGACAAGGGCTCTAGGGTCCTTCTGTGATATGGGTCTGCCATCTCAGAGCCCTTCATTTCAGCGGCAGAGATCGGGGAATACGATACAGATCATGGAAGATTTTAGGGACCAGGCCTGGAAGTGATGTACATCTATCGCTTTGTCAACATTCCATTGGCCCAGACTAGTTGTATACTCTGTCTTAGCTGCTAGGGAGGCTGAGAAATGTATGCTTTCTGTGTGTCCTGGAAGAGGAACAGTATTGGTGAGCATCAAGCTATTCTGTGCCATAGTGGGATAGTTCCTTAAACTTGACTCTAATGTAATTATCTCTTCTCTTTCCACTGTGTGTAGGTAGTACACATGGCCAGTGAGACCTTCAACTACAGTGCCATCGACCGAGTGAAGTCCAGGGGCAAGCGGCTTGCACTAGAGAAAGTGCCAAAAGTTGGGCAGCGGTTTAACCGCATCGGGCTACCGCCAAAGGTATAGACTACACTTATGTGACTTACTTTTTTTTTTTGAAAGTTAGTTTTGTTTTTTAAGATTTTATTTATTTTTAGAGAGAGGAGAAGGGAGGGACAAAGAGAGGGAGAGAAACATCGATATTGGTTGCCTCCTGCACGTGCCCCAACTGGGAATTGGGCCTACGACCCAGACATGTGCCCTGCTGGGAATTGAACTGGCTACCTTTCACTTTGTGGGACGACACCTAACCAACTGAACCACACAGGTCAGGGCTTATATGACTTATTAAAGGTGATGATTTATAGTGGCCTAGTCATCCAAGTGGTGAAGCAAGGTGCCTATGGACTGGCATATGGGCACCTGAATAGCCTGCCCCGAGGCACCTTCCTCATTTTTGTCCAGGGTCTCAGACCCTAACTTTCTCACTTCTCTTAACCATTTGGATGGGCTTCTTGAATTTGGATAGGCAATCACCATCACAACCCTTTTCTCTTTGCAAGGGAGGTGAATTAAACATCTTAGAAACGTTTTCCTACTCTGATATTAAATCCACAAGGCCATAGTTGATCCCTGGCTTACTTTTGGGATCTTTGAACTTGGGCTGCAGGGAAATAGCTTTCTTCCTCTATCTTGGTTGCAGGTTGGTTCATTCCAGCTCTTTGTTGAAGGCTACAAAGATGCAGATTACTGGCTACGGCGTTTTGAAGCAGAACCTCTCCCTGAGAACACTAACAGGCAGCTACTGCTGCAGTTTGAGCGGTTGGTCGTGCTGGACTACATCATCCGCAACACTGGTGAGCAGCTGTGGGCGGTCTTCTCCCTGTGCCAGGCTGACTGGTGAGGCAGAGGGCAAGGCCTGGAGCCTTGCAGGGCTTGGTATCAGACTGCCTTGGTATCAGACGGCCCTATCAGGGTGGGTTTTATCAAGTCAAAAGGGTTATGCACATTCGGGGAGGGTCTCAGAACATGTTTCTCTAAGACAAGCTTTGCCCAGGTGCATTATGTGCATTTATAGAGGTGGTGAGGCCTGGAACTAATATTTACGTTTTATTTTGGGCTCTTTCCTGGTCCCAGACAGAAGATACTTGGTCTTCCAAAGCAACATAAGGGTACTAAGAGTACCTTTATACTTGGTCCCTAGTCATTCTTGTAACAGCAAGGCCTATCATAGGACCGTTTTGTCTTTAAGTACATCCTATAAGTAGATTCTTACAGTATTTGTCATTTTGGGACTCGCTTATTTCATTTAGTGTAATGTCCTCAAGGTTCATTTATGTTGTAGCATATGTCAAAATTTCTTTCCTTTTTAAGGCTGAATAATAGTCCATTGTATATGTATGCCACAATTTGCTTCTCTTTTCATCTGTTGATGGACACTTGGGTTGCTTCCACATTTTAGTTATTATGAGTAATGCTGCTGTGAACATGGTTGAACAAATAACTCTTTGAGACACTGCTTTCAATGCTTTTGAGTGTATACCAAGAAGTAGGATTGTGAGATCATGTGGTAATTCTCTCCACATTCCTAATTTTTGAGGAATTGCCACAGTGTATTCCACAGCGGCTATATCATTTTACATTCCCATCAACACTGCAGAAGAATTCCAGTTTCCCCACATCCTTATCACCACTTGTTATTTTCTTGTTTTTTTTGATAGTAGCCATCCTAATGGGTGTGAAATGGTATCTCATTGTAGTTTTGGTTTGCATTTCCCTAATGTTTAGTTATGTTGAACATCTCTTCAAGTGCTTTTTGGCCATTTATGTATCTTTTTTGGAGAAACGTCTATTCATGTTCTTTCCCTGTCTTTAAATCAGATTGTTTGTTTTATTGTTGTTGAATTATAAGAGTTCTTTATATATTCTGGATATCAGTCCTGTATCAGATACATGTATCTGACTTGCAAATATTTCCTTCCATTCTGAGGGTTGCTTTTTTACTCTGTTGATAGTGTCTTTTGATGTGATGACTTTTATTTTCATGAAGTCCAGTTTATTTTTTCCTTTTCTCATCTGTGCCTTTGGTATTATATCTAAGAAATCATTGCCAAATCCGCTATCATAAAGCTTTTGCCCTATGTTTTCTTTTAAGAATCTTACAGTTTTAGGACTCAGATGTAGGTCATGGATCCATTTGAGTTAATTTTTGTACATGGTGTTAGGAAGGGTCCAGCCTCATTCTTTTGTATGTGGATATCCAGTTTTCCCAACCCCCTTGTTGAAATGCCTGTCTTTTCCCCATTGAATGGCCTTGCCACCCTTGTCAAAGATATTTGATCATTTATTTGTAAAGGCTTATTTCTGGACTCTGTTCTGTTCATTGGTCTGTGTGTCTGTCTTTGCAGTGTGTTCAGTACTATACTGTTGGGAAATCAGGAAGTATGAGTCCTCTAGCTTTGTTCCTTTTCTGGATTGTTGTGGCTATTCAAGGTCTCTGGAGATTCCATATGGATTTTAGGGTGGGTTTTTCTGTTCCTGCAAACAAAATTGTTAAGGTTTTGCTAGAAATTGCATTCAGTCTGTAGATTGCTTTGGGTATTATTAACGTCTTAACAATATTGTCTTCTAGTCTATTAACATGTGGTATCTTTCCACTTATTTATGTCTTCTATAATTTTTTCAGCAATGTTTTGTAGTTTTCATTGAACAGGTCTTTAACCTTCTTGGATAAGTTAATTCCTAAGTATTTTATTCTTCGTGATTCTATTACAAATGGAGGAGTTTTTCTTAATTTTCTTCTTTAGCTTGTTCTTTGTTAGTGTATAGAAATGCAGCTGGTTGTTCCATGTTGTCTTTGTATTCTGATGCATTGCTGAATTTATAAATTAGTTCTAACAGTTTTTGTGTGGAATCTTTAGGGTTTTCTATATACACAATTATATCACCTGCAAACAAAAATCATTTTACCTCTTCCTTTCTTACTTGGATGACTTTTATCTTTTTCTTGCGTAATTGCTCTGGTCTTCTAGTAGTATGTTGAATGGAAGCTGTGTAAGGGCATCCGTGTCTTGTTCTAAATCTTAGGGGGAAGGCTTTTGGTCTTTCACCATTGAGTATAATGTTTGCTGTGGGTTTTTCATATATGACTTTTATTATGTGATAGGAGTTTCTTTCTGTTTCTGTTCTGTTGAATGTTTTTATCATGAATGGATGTTGAATTTTGTCGAATGCTTTTTGAGATCATCAGTCTACTAATGTGATGTTTTGCTTTGATCCATTTTTCTAAGTTGAACCTTTCTTACTTTCCAGTAATGATACTGGTTGTGGTGTGTAATCTTTACAAAATATGCTGCTAAATTCAGTTTGCTAGTATTTTGTTGAGGATTTTTGCATCAATATTCATAAGAGATAGTGGTACATAGTTTTCTCCTTGTGTCTTTGTCTGATTTTGGTATCAAAGTGATGCTGGCCTCCTAGAGTGAATTATGGAGTGTTCCCTCTTCAGTTTTATGGAAAAGTTTGAGGAAGATTTGTGTTAGTTCTTTAAATGCTTGGTAGAGTTCACCAATGAAGCCATTAGGTCCAGGGTTATTATTTATTGAGAGATTTTTGATTACTGATTCAATTTCCTTACTAGTTATAGGTCCACTCAGATTTTCTGTTTTTTCATGGTTTATGCTTGGTAGGTTTTGTGTTTCTAGGAGTCTGTTCATTTCATCTAGGTTATTCCGCTTGGCACAAAGTGCTCACAGTACTCATCATTTTTTTTTTTTTATTTTTGGAGTAATGTCTCCACTTTAATTTCTGATTTTAGTAATTTGAGCCTTCTTTTTTCTCCCTTAGTCTTTATAGCTAAAGTTTGTCAATTTTTTAAAAAGATTTTATTTATTTATCTTTAGATGGGAAGGGAAGGAGAAAGGGAGAGAAATATCAATGTGTGGTTGCCTCTTGAGCATCCCCTGCTGGGAACTGGTCTGCAACCCAGGCATGTGCCCTGACTGGGAATCGAACTGCGATCCTTTGGTTCGCAGGCCCGCACTCAGTCCACTGAGCTACATCAGCCAGGGCTATGCCTATCTTATTTTATTTTCCCTTTTTCTTTATCTTTTTATTCCTCTCTTTTTTCTTTTACATTATTTTATAATTATTACTTTTTCCTTCTCTTTTAGTTTAGAAGTCGTGTACTCTTTGTCTTCTCTTTTGGCGGTTACCCAAAAGATATCCTTATGAACACTTGATTTCCAAATCTAATATTAATTGGTACTTTTACTATTTTCTTGGACAATGCAAAGATCTTAGAATTCCTTAGCTCCATTTACCCTTCTCCAGACTTTTATATTATTCATGTTATGTGTTTAAATTATATATGTATATGTGTATGCATATACACATATGTAAGCACATGTATATATAAAACTGTAAGATAATATTGTTTTCATTAATAATAATTATGGAGACTTTTGGACATACACAATTAATCAGAATAATGAACCAGTCATCGCACCTCTTAGACTCATCTCAGATCAGCAGGTGCTCTAAGGGGAAGGAAGCTGCAGGTGCTGGGCTCCCTCTCTGGATTTCCTTTCTCCCAGATCTTGACATTTTAACTCTTAATCATCTTGTTAAAATCTCCAAAGCCTTCAAGAGACTTAAAAATATTTTTTATATATTTTGTAGTTGTTCTCAGTAGAATGATTGGTCCAACTGTCCAAAATAACTAACCTACCATGAAAACAAAAATCACCTCAGGGTTTGTGTTTTTTTCCCCTAACTTTGTAATTTTTGTATTTCTGTTCGCAGATCGCGGCAATGACAACTGGCTGATTAAATATGAATATCCAATGGATAGTTCTGGCTCTCGGGTGAGAGGTTCATCTATACCTTGAAGAAGGGGGTAAAGTGCAGTATATGCATTCAGAAGAATGATGATAGCAAGTGTGTTTAAAATTGATAGGTTAATATTTGGTAGAGTTTTCCTCTGTTTTTTAAGGAATACGCCACTAAGTGATGTTAGTAGGAATAGGATAAAGAGAAGCTCAAATGAATTTGGGACATCCTTTATGCCTTTTTTAGAGATTCACGTTGCACAGTAGCATAGTAAAGGTCTGAAAAGTTGTACATTAAATGAACCCATTTAATGGGGACTGGCCCCGTGATTTCCAAACTTTTTTGACCATGGAGCACTTTTTTCACAACAGACCACAATTCCACGGAGCATCAGTGTAGAGGAAGCTGCTTCCTGCAGCTTTCTTTGCTCTCTCATTCTTTGTGTACTTCACACTTCCCCGTCCCTGCTCAGTCTGCACATTTGAAAAAACTAATGGGAAGGCTACCTGGAGACGGTCAGGGGTTGGTTTTTCTTCCTCATGGTTTTTTTTCCTTCTAGCTTTACTGAGATACAATAACATAGAGCTTTGTGTAAGTTTAAGGTGTACAATATGATGATTTGATACAGGTACATACTGTGAAATGTGGACCACAGTAAGATTAGTTAACACATCTTCATGGTGTTTACTTCCTTCTTTATAATCTTTCCCAAATTTTGTGCACTAGAATTACCTGAAGTACTTATTGAAAACAGTACAAAGTCTTCCAGCCCTTTCCCCTATTATGTTGGGTGAAGCTCAGGACTCTGTACGTCGACTGAGGTGCCCCAGGGGATTCCGATGCAGGGGTCCCGGCCCCACGGTCCCTGTTTCTCTGCTGGCACCAGGGGACCTAAAGCACGGACCCAAGTAAACAGTCATGAGAGTGTCTGACGTGGGCAGCCGCAGTAGGTAACCTGCCCCACTCTTTTTGCATTCAGCTCTCGTCCTTTTCCTTTTTGTGTATCAGGGAGGCAGGGAAACACACTCCCTTGTGCAAGAGCAGCCAGCTGTTGTCTTCCATGGTTCTGTTAGTCACTGGAAAAATGGGGTCACCACCAGTGAAGTGGCACCTGAGTCAAGGTCCACACAGAATGATTGATAATGATTTGGGGGTTTTTTTTTGTTTTTGTATTTCATACCCTAAGGAATCTCATTGTCTTTCTCTAGCAGGAATGGCTTATAGTTATCTTTTGTTATTGTCATTTCCCTTCTTACCAACGACTGTGGCAACTCCTGGGAAGTGCACCTTTTCTAAGATGAGAAAGGGACTCTGAGAACCTTGAACAAGCCAAGTCAGAGGTACCATAAATGTGCTAAGCTCAGGTAACAATGTAGAAACCAGTTCAGAGGTTGAATAAGGATTGATGCCTTAGGAGGATGAGAGGAGGTGATTTACTACTGCTTTAAAGTGCCCGAGGCACTTGGGACCCTAAGTATTTAGTGTTTCCTTGCTCTTCAGGACACTGACTGGGTGGTGGTGAAGGAACCCGTTATCAAGGTGGCTGCCATTGACAATGGGCTGGCTTTCCCCCTGAAGCATCCTGACTCCTGGAGGGCATGTACGTTTTAAGACCACTTTTGTCTGGCTCTTCTCTTGCTAGGTCTCAGTTTTCTCAGCTGTTCAAGGTAGATGATAATACCTGTATCGTGGGATTGTTCTAAGAATTAATGATATGAAATAATGCAGCTTGTGCACTTTAGTGCAGTGGCTGCCATGTGGCAGCAATTCGATAACATAAGCTAATATTATAATTTTTACCTTGTATCATTCACATTAGAAGCATAGAGTTGAGTTTTCTCATCTCTGCTTTGCGTTTTTCTTATTCTTTCTGAGAACTATCTTTTTAAAAAATGTATTCTATTCGTGTTTAAATATAAGCTGTTATCAGTGTTCTGTCTTCCTTGTTGACATCCTGGAAGCCAGCTCCCGCCCTGTTATTACTGAGAATCATTTAGAAAGAGGAAGAGATATATAGGTAGGGGGTCACTGGCCCCTTTGCAGCACTAGTTTGTCTTTTCAGAGAGAGTATCTCAGTATCTCAGGGGCAAGCCCTTACCCCTTCTAGATAGGCTGGTGTCTTGACAAGTCATGCAATCTGTGGGAAAGAGCTTGAGCCCCGGGGCCAGGCAGACCTGGTTTGAGTGCTGGTTCCACCACTTACTGTGTAACTCTCAGGGTTCACAGCTCGTGGAACTTTTCTGCTGTCTGTCAAGGAAGAGGGGGAGAACCTAGATGGGCAGGGATATTTTTCAATACCAGCTTTGCTTTTGACTTTCCCTCTTTTCAGATCCTTTTTACTGGGCCTGGTTGCCCCAGGCAAAAGTTCCATTCTCTCAGGAGATCAAAGATCTGATTCTTCCAAAGATATCGGACCCTAACTTCGTCAAGGACTTGGAGGAGGACCTGTATGAACTTTTCAAGGTTAGCCCTGGAAATATCAGCCTTATAACTGTATAAAAGAAGGAATTCTTAAAGCTTTTCCTAATTGGTCCTAATATAGGCCAAGAGAGCGTGGCTAATGCCCTTCTGGCACCCTTCTGACCTCTGTTAGCCAGTGAAAAGCAAGATTCCCACATGTGGACAGCAGGAGCTCGTTTGGATTGGTTTGAAGAAAATTGGCAGCTCCGATGGATCACACTGTGTGTATCCTGTGTGTCGTGTGGCTGCAGTGAATCTGCAGAGCTTTCATTTTCCAGTGGCACACTGGAGCCTGGAGTTCTTTAGTTAATAATGAGAGTCAGGACAAGGTACTTCTTCCCAGTTTTCCTAACAGTTAAACGGAGTTCTTGGGGTGATAGGTGACTTCACTGAGCCTTATAAGCCTTGTGTAGGTGTTCTTTATTAGCAAGTTTCTAATTAGAGTAGGAAAATGGGTCCTTCTGAGGGATTCATGCAGGTTCCATCTCCTCTTGTCTGCCCTTCCTTGCAGAAAGATCCTGGTTTTGACAGGGGCCAGTTCCACAAGCAGATTGCTGTCATGCGGGGACAGGTAAGCCTGGGACATCTCCTGGTGTCATCCCTGGGATCTCTCTGGGAGGGTTATAGGCTCATGTTGGGTTAATGAGTAAGATTGTTATACTCTTTCAGTCTATGTCATACATATTTGTGACTCTGCATTAACACATGAGAGGAAAGGTAGCTTTCCCCAATCTCCCACCTCTTCCGAGGTGTCTGGTGGTTGGTGATGCACTTACTGTGTGCTTACTTCTATGCTACTTGCTGGATATGTCACTGGTAAGTTTACCCAGTGGTCCCTTGTCCTCAGGTTGCTGGAGGCAGACTGTATACCTTGCTGGTTAAGAGCTAGTCTCTAGAGTCAAACTGCTTTACCACTTACGTGCTTTATGGACTTAGACAAGAGCCTCTGCTTCTTTGTTTAGAAAATGGGACAGTAATAATGCTTTGCAGAGTTGGCCAGAGGATTACGTGAGATAATGCACATCAGATATTTAGTAAAAACAATGCCTGGCACATGCTAAGCACTCAGATATAGGCTTTGGTTTTATGTCATATTATTTCTACTTTTTCCACTTTACCTTCAAAGAGAGCTAAGGAGACACCCAGGGCATTGTTGATCTTCCAAAGTACAGTAAAGAACGTGCTTGAAAATTTGTTTAAAAACTCTGTAGGACACTGACATACTACCAATCACGTTGAAGTCTTCTTAAAGAGAGTTGGAATGGCCTAACAGTTAAGGGCACAAACTGGTCAGATGCCTGGGTTTAAATCCTGGCTCTGCCATTTACTAGCTGTGAAATCTTGCTCAAGTTACTTAATTTCTTTTTTTATTGTCTTCATTTGTAATGTGGGATTGATAGTAGCATCTACCTCACAGGTTTAGTATGAGATAAGGGATTTAAAACAGAGGAGTGCCTGGCATATTGAAATACTCTGTATGTGTTAGCTGTGTTGGACACCATAAAGTTCTGTGAGCATCCGGCTCCTCCCAGCAGGTAGGTGGCGAGAATATTAGTCATATCCTTCCTTGCTTACCAATCACACATTGAAGCAAAATGAGCCTGTGCCCTACAGAGATATGACATACTGCAGGGAAAGGAGGTTACAGCCTTCTACCTACATGAGTCGTAATCACAGTGAACTGAAAGGGAAGAGTGAAGAAGCCCCAGAGAAATGACTTTAGTGGTAGTTGTTACTCACTATAAGAGCTTCTAACCAGGAGTTAGATAAAGAATTCTGCCTGGCTGGCATAGCTCAGTGGATTGAGCTTGGGCCTGTGAACCAAAGGGTCGCCAGTTTGATTCCCAGTCAGGGCACCTGCCTGGGTTGCGGCCCAGGTCCCCAGTAGGGGGCACAGGAGAGGCAACCACACATTGATGTTTCTCTCCCTCTTTCTCCTTCTCTTCCACGCTGTCTAAAAGTAAATAATTCAAATCTTTAAAAGATAAAAATAAAAAAAGATTTCAGGATGTGAGGGAAATCCTATTTATTTATTTACTCATTTATGTTTTAAAGATTTTATTCATTTAGAGAGGGGAAGGTAGGGACGAAGAGAGGGAGAGAAACATCAATGTGTGGTTGCCTGTCTTGTGCCCCCTACTGGGCACCTGGCCCACAACCCAAGCATGTGCCCTAGACTGGGAATCGAACTGGCGACCCTTTGGTTCACAGGCCGGCACTCGATCTACTGAGTCACACCAGTCAGGGCTAGAGAGCCTCTTTAATAACACGTTCTCTAGAATTATGTGTCTGCTATAAATTCCTCTTCAATGTTTTAATTTGAAACATTTCAAACTTCAGTAATGTGATCCTCTTCTAGATTCACCATTTTTGTTAGCCACACTTAGTTTATTTCATATCTGTGTATATTATCTATCTCAATAATACCTATATATATATCTATATAATTTATCTCTCTCTATATATAGATTTTTTTGCCAAATCTTTTGAAAGCTATACGCAATTGACATTTTACCTTGAATGCTTTATCATACCTGAAGGGCACTCCTAACTCAAAGACCAAAGGAGACTGAGGAAGACCCAGCTAGGGCAGGTTTAAAATCCTCTCTCTTAAGTTGGGCGATCTTGTGCACAATTCACGCCAATTCCATGGGAAGCTCCTTGTAGTTCTCTACCCTGATCTTGTGCTCAAGGCTCTTTGAAGTAGTGTAGGATGCTGATAAGTACAAAAACAAAAGTGAAAAAGGAATGAATTACTGGTAGGATCCACTTCTGACCTCTGACCTCTGTTCCAGGTGAATCCCTGCCTCTTTATGGGCAGCGGTTATAAGTCAAGGGTATTTGGCTGAGAGTTGTGTGACTGTGATTTGAGGGTGCAGCCTAGCTTATACCCTCCCTTGTGTCTGTGGCCTGGATGTGAAAATCTTCTACATCTAGTGTGTTAGAGAAGGCCATCATAGGAAAACTTCGGCTTGTGTACTATCCTACCAGAGAACACAAATGGTGGCGATTCCAATTTTGACAAGGGAGAGAAAAATGCATTCTCATGGGTGCCCAAATAGCTCTGAAACACAGACAGAAGTTGATAGGGAACTAAATGCAATGTGGAGTCCTGGATGTGATCCTGGAACAGAAAAAGCAACGTACTGGAACAGCTAATGAAATCTGAACTAAGTCTGGACTTTGGGTAATAGTAATGTTCCAGCGTTAACTTCCTAGTTTCACTAAATATACCATGGTTATGTAAGATGTTAAAATAAGGAGAAAATGTGGTCAATCATATACAGGAACTTTTTGCACTATTGTTGCAAATTTTATGTTGGTATAAAATTATTCCAAAGTATAAATTCTATTTAAATAAAACGATGATGAACAGACAACATTAGAGGGAGAATCCAATTGAAATGTTGGCTTTTTAATATACACGATCTCTATAGGAAAATAAAAATAAGGATAAACAGTAAAAAGCAAATAAAAATCACCTGTAATTCCTTGACCCACATATAACCACTGCCAACTACCAGACTTTTTATCTCTGCAGGTGGGTAGATAGAAAGGAGTTTAAAAAATAAAAGTGGAGTCATATTATAATACTGATTCCTTATCTCTTTTTTTTTTACTCAAATAATATCAGCTTCCCATGCCAAAGAAATGTCTATTTTAATTGTTTGTTTCTATCCCTTAAATTATTAACTGATCTCATACTCTTGGGCATTTATATCATTTTCACTTTATAAACAATGCTGCATTATATTAGCTAAAACTGTCTTGTGCATGTTCACAATTGTTTGTATCTTAGTCCTAAAAATGGAATTGCTGAGTCAGAGGGCCTGGCCTGTTCACGTCTCAGTCTTCATTGTCCACTGGCCTTTCAAAAAGACTGTCCCACCATCCAGTCCTGTAGCCCTGTCTCTGAACTCTCTTCAGCTATGAGTCACCATCTTCTGTATCTGTAACAAACTAGAAGGGCAAAATATCAGAGATATTTGTTGTAATTTTTATTTTTAAAATGACTAGAGAGGTTTTCATTTTCTCTATATTGACCATTTATATTCCTACTCTTACAAGTAACTATTTGTACAATTTTCTATTAGCATGTGTTTTTTTTTTATTTCATTTTTCAAGGTGGGATACTTTATTTAGATTTTATTTATTTATTTTTAGAGAGAGGGGAGTGGAGAAAGAAAGAGGGAGAGAAACATCTATCAGTTGTCTCTCGCCTGCCCCCATCTGGGGACCTGGCCCACAACCCAGGCATATGCCCTGATTGGGAATCAAACCAGTGACCTTTTGGTTTGCAGGCTGGCATTCAATCCATTGAGCCACACCAGCCAGGGCTGGTTTTGGGGGTTTTTTAAATGGATTTCTAGGAGTACTCTATCTGCCAGTCTCCCTTTAGAGGCAGACCTGGAAGCTAGGTCTTTCCTTAATTTTATCTCATTTTCCCACTGCAGATCCTAAATCTGACTCAGGCCTTGAAAGACAACAAGAGTCCCTTGCACCTGGTCCAGATGCCACCCGTGATTGTTGAGACGGCCCGTTCCCACCAACGGTCTGCTAGCGAGTCCTACACACAGAGCTTTCAGAGTCGGAAGCCCTTCTTTTCGTGGTGGTAGCCCAAGAGGAAGACAAGGGTGTGTTTTCTGAGACTTAGGCTGGGAGGAAGCCTGGGGAGCGGGTTGCAGGAAAAGCCAGAGAAGCCGGTAGAGAGCAGTGCCCTTGAGAGCCCTCCCTCTCTGCTTACCACCCCCTCAGGGCTTTCCCATGCATAGGGAGAAGCACAGACGGGGGCAGTGAGTGCTGGTGGGCCCTCCTGGGTGCCGGGGAGGACTGGAGCTCTGTAT